>OU611754.1:8547518-8585018 GCA_914767535.2 Dunaliella primolecta | reverse complement strand
AGAAAACAATGGAACCTGGAGGAATCGATGCAAAAAGAAAGCAATGAATCCCTGGATGTATCCTTTTTAAAAGGGAATTTGGTACCCAGGCAAGCATGGTCTGCTTTGATTGCATGTAAGGTTGGCCAATTGTGTAAACAGGTCGTATGTATCAGCTTTTTGGCTGGGAACTACAATAAATATGGCGTGTACATATGGAATTGGCCAACCCTCGCATGCTTTTACTCCTGGCCTCAGCATAACCGCCTTCGCAGGATGGCGCAACTAAGCAACCCATCCTACGCACTACTTGTTTTGGTGTGAGCATGCAAAGTTGTGAGGGAGCATGCAAAGTTGTGAGGGAGCATGAGTTGTGAGGGAGCAGGTTGAGGCAAGCGCTGGGCAAGCCCCTCTTACTAAGAGGTCCAGGTAGCTCTTGTCTGCATGCGCAGCAAGGCGGCAGTAGGAAGTTTGCGCAGGGCAGGCCCCTCTCACTTAGAAGGCCTAAGTTGACAGTGTGGGCGCTCTTGTGTGTGCTTGCGCAGCGAGGCAGCAGCAAGAGGTCAACGAGCGGCAGGCCCCCCATGCCGCCTCTAAGCCAGCAGGAGGATCCTATGGTTTTGGGGCGCGTGCAGAGCAGCTCGTGCGCAGGTGAGACGCCCTCGAAGCTCATCTTGTGCAGATCTGATGGCTTTACAGACAAACTCATGGCTTCGGGGTTTGCGCAGAACTGCAGGTGCGCAGGTTAGTCTGCCTCAAAGCTCATGCATTGCAGGCAAGTAGATGGTGATGCCGGTTGGTAATGAAGTTGCCATGGTTGCCTTTGCCAACAGTCCATCGCCTGACCTCCCGACCGAATTTAAGTGTTGTCTCCTTTTCCTTCATTGATGCAGGGAGAGTCTCCTCTGCATCAGGGTTGACGAGTTCGCCAACTTAAAACTGTTCTATAACTCGAAAATTTTCGAACTGTTGGTGAACTTTTAATTGCCAGTTCATAGAACTGTATGCCCTGTACCAAAAATGGGGCATAAGGCTCCCCAAACACTCCCCAGTCACCCCCCAAACATCCCCCATTCCTTTCTCCATTTTCCAGGTTCCACTCAGGACTTCTATTCTTCCCCATTACAATGATTGTGTAGCCTGGGGGAAAGGGGAGAAGGGGGGGGGAAAGGGAGAGAAGGATGGTTGGGGGGTAGTTGATACCCCCTACCCAGCCCCTCGCCTACAGGCAAACGTGCGTTCGAACTGTTGGCGAACTTATTTTGTCAAACCGGCCAACTCGTCAACCCTGCTCTGCATACATTTTCTTTTAAAGGTGTTGTCTTGTCGCAATTGTAAGAAGGGAGATGCTCATGCGGGGTGCAGTGGAGGGTTCCCAGGCAGAGCAGTTGCATGCAGTACTTCACTGCCATCCTATTTTGAAAGGGTCCTTCTCTTGAAAGGGATTGGCTGACCCTCTCTTGGAGGCGTAGCTGTTCTGGAGAGGAGGAGGGTGAGACGAGATAGCCAGGAACAAGGTGTGCGTTGTGACGTGCGAGAAAGGCATGTTGCCTGCACATGCAGCAATTTTGCTGCGCAAGAGCGAGGAGGGAGCATGGCTGTTTCATCTTCCTCAACCAAGGTGTGTTGTATGCTGCATGAGGAGTTTCGCCTGACATGCAGCAAAGCAAAAGAGTAAGGGGGAGCACTCCAAAGCCAAAGCAACAGGGCAGGGAAAAAGGGCTGAGGAGTTGGCTGCTTGCATCAAAATTGATTGTCTCCTCTGTCCCAAATTGGTCCAGCCTGCTTCAGAAGGAAGGCTGCTGCCCTCTGAATTGCAATCGACGAGGACAACACAACAACAGGCAATGTTTGTCCAAGAAACTCAAGCGGTTGTCCAGTACTTCCCTGAGTCAGCTAGCGCTCTTCCATTCCTCCTCGACCTCTTCTCTGATTTGCAAGACCCTCGATGGGCAACAAGCACTGCAACAAAGTCGTTTGCGCGACTTGATTCCCCATGTCTTGCATGCATATCCAGCGCTCCTGCCATTGCACGGCCATTCCCACGCGCGCATCCAGCGTGGTAGCCACCTGTTGACTCCCAGACAGTAGATCGTCGACTTCCAAACAGGTCCTCCTACTTTGGGAGCAGGGCCTTGGTAGGCTTGAGCAGTTGGCTTATTTCATATAGACACGCAGTTCAAATATTTATTTCAAACTTGCTCACACAGCTTGGTGTAGCAAACTCAGTCCCCTTCTTGAAAACAAATTCATCCTCTGCAGGTGGCTGCGGACAGGGCTAGAGAGCAAAGAGGCCGTCAACAGACAAGCAGAGGGCCCGCCAGAATTGTCCCAGGCTAGCATAGACAAAGCCGCACCAGAAGAGAGCCAAGCCCAGGCCAAACCTATTGGCATTCACAGCACGATGTCATCGCTTGCTGGAGACGGCGGGGACAGTGTGCTGGCAGCTGCTGCGGAGCTTGCTGCTCGCAGTGGTGGGAGAAGTGTGTCTCGGGTGGAGGGGGAGCACAGGACGGGCGCTGAGCAGGGTGGGGGTACAGTGAATGCCAGCGGAACGGCGGGGGACAAACATGTGGGTAGCTCAGGCTTTGAAAACTGAGGGCAGTGTAAAGAGGGGAAGGGAAAGTAGAAAAGTCTGCAGCAAAATGTGCATTGTGTGTATGTGTTTGTAGCCCCTATTGCATTAAGCTTGATTGTTAAGCTTAAAAAGCTTGGGATTTGGGCATGCATATGATGGGATGAGCGCTTCTTACATGTGCTGATACCAATTATTAAATTGTTATTGAACATGCTGTACAACGTGTGTGTATTCTTGTCCAATGTATGATACACGTCGCAAGACGGTCCGCTTACTTCTTGATTGTACATAGTGCACCTTTCCTGTGCCAACTTCATAACATCCTCTTGCTTAGAGATTGGACGCCTTTCATTGAGAAGGTTAATCAATTGGTTATGTGTACTTTTTGGGCTTATTGTATGGTTTCTGTGTTGTGGATGTAATACATTGTCCACATTGTGGACAGATTTTGTTTAACATGTATGGCAATACGCAAGTATCTATAAGCATTTTTCATGCGTTACCTTTCTTTTTGTCTGGCACTGCCTCAGAGTTGTAGGCATTGATTTGCCGTTGTTACTAACCAATTAATGTTTGGCCCCTTTTCTCGATATCAATCAGACAGCACTTCAACTATTTTGCAACAAAATAAGGATTTCCTAGCTCTCCATACAGCCATCTCTAAACTCAACAGCCTTAAACATGATCCCCCTCCTCTCCATCAGCTGATTTAGATTTAGATTTTTTAGGTTTAGATTTACACGGGGGGACCTTCAGCCAGACTGTTCGGCTGATCGGCCTGTGACTGGTCCTCGCCAGTCAACATAATGTCCATAAGCTCAAAAACAAACTAAAAAAGCTTGTTGTTGTGTTGCAAGAGGAAATCAGAAACATCCTGGACACTGGCTTGTTGTAAAAATGGTTGCTCTATTGAAGAATCACCAGAAAAACAGTTAAACAGGTAAGCATACTTTCTTCTCAAAGCACAAACATCTGCGTCTCTGCACACCAAAAGGGAATGAGCCTCATTTTCAATCTCATCACAAGAACAGCGATCACACAAAAGAGCGCTCCGAGTATCCCAAGCTGCTGTCTCCACCTTCAGTGTGTGTGCTCTAAGTCTACAACGGCTAACATTCCTCATGACATGTTGAGACCAGTCCAAATGCATGTGCCTTGGTAAACGGGCGGGGGCACGCACATTGTGATCAAAAGGCACTGCAACAAGAGACTGGTAAGTTGCCAGCTTATTATATGTGTCCCGCGGGCTCACTTCCTCAACATCCCTCCACACTGCCCGTAACCTGTGCCTGAGGTCATCAGTAAACCCTTGAATAGGGATAGGAGAGGCCTGCCGCCCAGCTTGCACAAAGGAACCACAGCGCCACAGGCCTTGGAAATCATCTAAGACTTGAGCGGTACAGCAGGAAGGCTCACGCGAATGAATATCTAAATGTGCTTTCCAAAAGCACTCAGCAGGTTTGGTTAACATGGACATAGGGAGTGGTGATAGGTTGGCGCAGCACAACCTTCAAATCCCTGCACATGCATCAAACAGAATTATACCCCCTTACCTCTTTCCAAAAAAACATTTCTAAGAGATCTAGACCCACCTCCAGCCGTGCTGATGCTATACTGATTACTCCCTATAAAGCCAAACCCATTCCTTCTCCTTCTACCTCCTGCTCACACCATCATGCGTTACGCAGCAGACACAACCCCACACTGAGGGCCACAACAGCCAACCGCGTTAGGCTTCCCCACCAACTGAATGTAAACCAGCGGCATGTGCACTTGATTGAAATTAAGTACAGAGAAGACACGAGGCCTGGACAGCAGTTGGAGGCGGCACAGCGGCAGCATGCAGACCTCTGCAAACTCATTTATGCAAAAGTTGCGACTCTCCACACCATCCTTTTGGGTGTTGGTGGGGCCTGCTACACTGAGCACACCCTTAACCAGTTAAGCAACTGGGACTTGATCACCAACGCGCTAATAAAGTTGCTCGCAAACTTCATGCCCATTGTGTCATGTATGCCAACAAGCTTGTTACCACTAGGCGTGCTTTTGAAAAAAAGGATACTTCTCGCAGCCAGGTTATGGAGCCGGATGCTTCCAATAACTTATAGGGTTGAACCCTTCAGATCCCCATTAGGCCTTCTTTTTGTAGCTTCGTGGTGGAGGGATTCACGGCTCTTCTGAGCCAATGTGTCACCTTTTCCTCAATTGATGTAGGGAGAGTTTCCTCTGCCTTTCAGGTGACCTTTCCTTAATGCATGCGGCCAGACTTGGCAAGCGTGGTCTTTCTTTCTTTCTTCCTCTGCCTACGTAGTTTTTCTCTCTTTTTTTCTTTTCTTCTCTTTTAAATCTGCTTTCAGCACTCTTCTCAACGTCTCACTGTAAGACCTCAGCATGCTATCATACCACCACCAGCTGACCATCAGCTGAGGAGCTTCAGACAGCGCAAAGCAAGCTATGACCTACATTGATGAAACTCGCAGCAGGGAAAACAGCAGCATGGCTTGTAAAAAACTGCAAAAATCAATCAATACAAATCACATTGCCAATACAGTGCGTAGACTTTTCTTTTCTTTACAATCCCGAACGAGCACACAAGGAAGAAAGAAAGAAAGAAAAGAAAACTATGTAGGCAGAGGAAACTCTCCCAACATCAATTAAGGAAAAGGAGACACATTGACTCAGAAGAGCCGTGAGTCTCCTCCACCACAAGGAGATTTTTAAGGACTAAAAATACACAACCAAGAGCAGGGCTCCAAGCGCTGCGAGATCCAGAGGCCAGCAACATTGAAACCGAGCCTACCAAGCAGGCCCAAACTATGGAAAATTACTACACTGAAGCTATGAAGGCAGTTAACATAAAGCAGGGCAAATGTCTTCCAGAAGAAGCACCACGTAATGACCACTGAACAGGCTAGTAGATCTGAGCCTATGTCCAATCCTTGTATTCTACAATCATGAAAAGAATATGAAGGTAACAATCAAAGGGACTGGCTTCACACCAAGATCATGGATAAAAGTACCTTTAATGAATGCATCAAAACTCTTAGGGGGACGTGATTAAAAACACGGCTGCATCCCATGCCAAAACGTCACTGATACCCACCTTGCAAACATCCTCCTACTAGTAAGCAGTGCTGCCTTCACTGACGACCTTCTCTGCTCCACTAGCACAATCCAGGACCTCAAAGTGCAAGCCAGGAAAGTCATTTTCATTTCTGACGGGTCTGCTTTCGCTATATTTGGCAGCAAAACAAAAGCAAACGGGCATCTTACACAGTCAACCTGGAAAAGATCAAAATGGGGTGACACACTCTTAAGGTCTTTGTCAACAACTCAAAGGTTAAGTAAATAATCGAAGATAAAAGGCCCAGCTTCTTGCATCACACGAACCCTTCCTTTATCTTAGAGTTAAAATCACCATGGACTCAAACCAGAAGCACCAGGTTCAGCGCATGGCCTGTAACTTCAGAAATAAGCTTGATGACCTTGGCTCCTCCTATGCTTCCCCACGCCAAACGCTTGACACTGTTCGTGCAGCCATTATCCCTAGCCTCGCCTATGTTTTCGCAATGACTTCTTGCACACCAGCAGACCTCATCATTTGGGACACTTTGATAGACAGGATTATCAAACATACATATAAGCTTTGGAACAGCACAGCGGTAGCAATGATCTGTGAAGTTTGTCTTTAAGGTTCTAATGACTTTGGACCAAGATCAGGCACGGGATACTGCTAGTAACCCTCCTGGTTCCCATTGACTTATTTCTTTTATTTCTCTTGGTGCAACTAAGCTTGCTCAACAACTTCATGCCCATTCAGTTCGGTATGCCCACAAGCTGCGAGTGCCAGGCGGAGGACATTGACGCAGGAGTGGTCCCAGAGGTCGGCGCGGTGGAGAAGGCCTCTAGAGGTGGAGTGTCTCAGCTTGGGTCTGCATAACTGCGTGCTCACCTCCCACCGCCCTTGTTGGCCCCTGTGCAAGAGGGGGGCCCATGCTGAGATGTTGGAAAGCTTGCTCTATGGCTTAGGGGTGAGTCTTGAGCTTGCTGGACAGGGCCTGCCTGACGGTCGTGACGTAGGTCCCATGGTGGAGGCCAACTTGCTGGTGTAGACTTCTGTGCCTCCTCTTCCTCTTGGTCTGTGTGGTGAGGCCCTGCCTTTCAGGTGACCTTTCCTTAATGCATGCGACCAGACTTGGCAAGCTTGCTGTATTTTCTCTAAGGTAAATGGCTGAAATTCTATATCAGACCAACCACTGGGTCTTTTTACTCCGTTTCTTTTGCAATGGTATTCTTTTGGTATAAGGACTCCGAATCACAAAAAAAAACATCCAATTTGGTGCAATAGGTGGTCAGATATGGAGCATGGGTGGTGAAAAACAGGGATCACGCTGCGGCTGATTACGCATGTGGCCCCAAATTGGATGTTTCAAGCTCAGGTGCTTTGGATAGGGGAAAGCATGGGCTACATCTGGGTGCTAGTCTTTTAACATCGAAATTGGGGCCAACTGAAAAGTACCCCCATTTGGAGCCTCCGTCGCCCCCCTCTGGTAGTTTTTCAAAACTTTTTGAAACCAGTCCCAATGCCTGGGTGTCTTGCATTGAGAACTGGGTCATTGCTGATGGTTGTTTTCCACCAGCGTGCTTCAGGGATATCTCTTGCTAATTTGGTGAGCCAAGTTGGGTTGTTCTCATTTAGGCGGATTCTTGCTGCAGTATTCCAGACACCTATGCACACGTTACATAATCTCCTTATATTCTGCCCAAATATTTGGATTTACCCAAACACATTGTCCCCAGTGTGGCTCGATTTCGCCTTCCTGTCCATACCTTGAAAGTCGAGCAGGCCACATGGGATGATGCTGTTTCCCCTGCCTGTGATCTATGTGATGCCCAAGATAATGTGCAGGATGAACAACACGTTCTTTTCAAATGCACTCATCCCCATGTTTGTTCTCTTTGGCTTACATATTCTTCCTTATTTTCTGTCCTCTCCTCTCTTTGTTTCACTCTTCCAATAGCGTGGCTCTCTTCATACCTGGCATTCACCATGTACAGCCTTCATATCTCTTCTTAATCAAAGCAATAACAAGCTTTCTCCTTTTCTACATGAATTATTGCTTTTTTATGAGCAGGCTAGCAGTCAACCGTTTTGACTGAAGGCCTTCTTTTTCCTGTAACCTTTTTGTGCGGTCTACTATCGGAAACTACATATCATTGGCCTGTCCAGCCTGGCATGATGCTATGATTGTTTCCAGTCTGTACTTTGGGACTTATTTGCTGTGTGTGTGTGCGCTTTCCTTGGTGCAGGACTTACAATGTTCTCATTGCTTGCGTATCCAGTCAGTCATGATACCCGTACACTCATTACAGTGTGCTTCTTCCCCTTTGAATTCACACATGTTTTTTTATTCAACCGCCTTGAGCTGGGACTGGAAATTCCCTTATTAAAATTCCTTGATGTGCTGCATCTTAATTACCTACCGCACATCGCTCTTTCGTAACTCATTTACACATTCTTACTCATTGTACTACTCAGGCACACCGTGGACAGGCAAAGATTTCAAAGGAAGTGCCATCCTGTCAAGTTCAATCGTGGTTATTGCTGAATCATGGTTGCCTACTAGTAGTCAGTTGATTAGTCTGTTACTTTTGTTCTTAAAGTGGCTCAACAACTGGACAACCAGTTGTTGAGGATCTTTGTCTACATTGGACTTGTCTTTACTTAGTTAGCAATATCCAATTGTCTGGATTTGACATCAACTCTTCTCAACCGTATAAGCCGAGCAGATGACAGAGTGGTCTTCCCTATGCCCTGGGGGAGGGCATAGGGGAGCAGTCATCATGCCATGATGGCAACCAAGTTCCGAAGCTGAGTCTTGTGTGAGAAGCATGAGTGCTATGCTGCATTATGCGGGAGTGAGGCAGTGAACAGCAAAGCCAAAATCCTAGCAACCCTTGTCCTTTGTTGCGTGATTGTTGGCAACCCTGGAAGTTTATCATCCATTTGTCAACCGGTGATGTGTGTGTGACGCTG
This sequence comes from Dunaliella primolecta, assembly GCA_914767535.2. Classification (NCBI taxonomy): domain Eukaryota; kingdom Viridiplantae; phylum Chlorophyta; class Chlorophyceae; order Chlamydomonadales; family Dunaliellaceae; genus Dunaliella; species Dunaliella primolecta. Next base: position 8,576,424 of record OU611754.1, on the reverse strand, counting down.
ATCTCGCATGACAACCCAGTGATGACATTTAGCTCATCTTTTTGTATGCTCACCGTGCTCTACGAGGGCATCAGCGTTCCACACGCCCCGCAGCCTTTTTCTCAAATCAACAACGAATTCCCTCATGACTACTACGTCCCACAGTATAGGCTGCCCAGAACAAACACAATGAGTAAACGTGCTGCTCCTGTCTAAACTCGTGCCGTGAATCGACAAGGGTTTCAAAGGAAGTGCCACCCATTAGTGGAATTTATCTCATTTGTGTTCTTCTCTGCCTACTTTCATGTATGGAGACGTGGCTCTTCCAGAGAAAGAGCAGTTTAGATACCTCGGTATGCTTGTGGACAAGCACATGAATCTGAAGGTGTCTGAGGAGCATGCAGTGCGGCCTTACATGGCTGCCCAGCAAAGGATTAAGGAATTTGTGCATGAACATGATCTAAAGAATAGGCCGCATGCTCTGATTTGGCTCTCTAAGGTGTATGGCATTCCGGCTGGGATGTACGCGTGCCAAGTGTGGGGTACAGAGTACTTACGAGAAGGCAGTGAATTCAAAAGCCATTTGCAAAAAAGGCAATTATGCTCTCTAAGGCGTTTTCTAGGCGTGAAGAGTACTGCCACGAACTGGCCAGTATTGAGAGAGTGTGTTCAAGAGCCCTTACAGTTTTATTGGTTTAGGGCTACTGTTAAATTTTTCAACAATATGCTCAATTCTAACAGTAAAACATTATGCCAAGTGCTGAAGGCAGATTTACACCTTGCTGATATGGATGAGTCTTGTTGGTCTGCACATGTATCTAAGTCATTTAATGGCATGCGTAATGAGGTGTTTAAACAGAAATTACTGAGTGCTTCCAAGATACCCATGCAGGATTTTTTAGGGGATTTGAGGTACAGACAGCAGAAGGTTTGGAGGGAAGCAGACGCCCTAAGTCCCCGAGAGGTGAACAGAAAAGCAGTGACTTACCATCATTAGTGTGGGAAACCTTTGAATCAAACACCACGCACACCCTTCTGTATCCCATCATATTTATTTAAGGATCTGGATAAAGGAGTCATGAGGAATGTGAGTAGGTTTAGGCTTCGTGCCCACTGCTTGAAGGTTGAGTCCTGTAAATGGTTGGGTGGTTCAAATATTTGTGATAAGTGTGGATGTGCTGTAGTCCAGGACGAGAAACATGTTCTTTTCTACTGCAATTGCTGTGAGTTGTGTGAGCTGCGCAGAAAATACAAGGACCTGTTCATTGATCTTTTTAAACCGTTACACACTTTTGCCCAGCTTCCAAACACTGATTTTATTCCTTTCTTGGCGAGCTTTCACTTTTTGACTGATTTCGAGGTCAATGCTTTTCTAAATCAAGACTCGCACAGATTTTCAAAATTTTTGTCTGAACTGGTTTCAATTTTGATGCTGGCTGAGAATGTTTCACCAGCAGCCGATCAGCCAGATTCTCGGGCTGTAGGCCAACCCCTTGTAACCCCCTAACCCCCTTATCTCATTTGTTTGTGTGTTCAATGTGCTCTGTCAAGGCCGCCTGATGCGGCATCAGCATTCCACACACCTCGCAGGCTGAGGGGGGGGTTCATGCAGCGGTTCCTGGCAGAAGGCGCGAACGTGTGAAGAAACCACAACTTTCGTACCAGATGCACAGGGATGTGAACGCGGCATGGAACCTGTGGGAAGTGTGCGTGGCTCAGTACTTTGGGCATCCTAGGCCTAGGTACCCGAGAGCGGACACCGCGGCATAGCCGCCGGAGTGCCTAAATGCTGCCTCCAGAAGACAGGCACCGTGCAATTCAATCGATGTATTCCTCATACAACAATTCCATCCTTTAATGCCTTTTTTACAACTTTTTTTAATGCTTGTTGGTTCATGGACATAATCAATGGTGCTAGTTTGCACATTACCAGCCTTTAGACTGCTACCTGCAGGCCCAACATGTTTTCCACACACCCAATCAGTGTAAAACCAGTTTCAGCAGATGAAAGAAAAGCCATGCCTCCATCTTTGGAAATCTTAGAGTAAACTGAAGAGTTTTCCCTTTTATTCCTTCCTAAAGATAGGTATATTTGAATTTGGAGCATAGTTTTCCATGGAGCTAGTTATACCGGCAGCCATCCTGAACAATGTTAGCTGTTAACCAGCGATCCAGCTATTTGCACAAAAATATGCCCAAAAGAATGCCCACGCCTTCAAGGAAGCTAGAAGTCCTTTGTTTAGTTGCCCCCAGATGGCCAACAGTGGAGGAGATGGGGTACAGTGGCTCATCACAACAGCCACAGAAACCCTGCCAGGGCCCCTACCAGCAACCCTGATATCAATGAGATCACCAAAATGCCTTCTCCAGCATCCTCCATGCCAGGGTCTAGCATCTCTGGACCCCCCAGCATCAGTCCTGCAGTGACCAACCTACATAGGCCAGGTGGAAAGGATGCAATTCATGAGTGCTTCCTGTACATGGCTTTCGCTGCAAAGGACGTGACAATGAAACTTGCAGACTGCATCACCTTGAGGAGACCCCATGGAATTCAAGTATGATGGCTCAGCACAAAAAAGGATTGAGGCTGCAAGCAAGGAATTTCTAAAGAGAGAACAGAGAGCAGGCCAAGGAGGGCGGCCAGGTAGAGTGCGGGCTAGCACACATGATCAGGGGTTTGATGAATGGCCTTGCCATGGCTGTCCCGCATGCACCAACTGCAACAAGTGCTGAGCCTGCACGCCTCCCATTTTGAGACAGGCTGATGTAAAGCAGCTTGCACAAGATGCAGCTCACACGGGACCCTAGCTACCAGGCCTAGCTCAACCCAATCACCTTGCACCTGTGAGACCTTAGTCACAGCTCTTTCCTGGACCTGGACAACAGCGCACAACAGCTTTCATGCCAGCCGGAGTCCACAACCAGCCTTTTTTGACAGCCACAGCCAGTGCCTCCTATCCCGTGCCCCCAGCTACCCACCCATTTGATGCCCCTAGCAAGATGGTCAGGAGGAACATAACGAAGGGAGGCGTGGCCACGAAAGACGCACATATGAAGGCTGGGATGAAGAGGATTCTCGATATAGCAAACGACAGCCATGCGCGTGCAATGCGCTGAAGGTGAAACCTGGATTGGCAATGGGAGGGTTGGGTTTTTAGGTGCACAGGCACCCCTTTAAATAAATAAATCTGCTTGGTGTCAGCTCTAATTAAATTGGCACCTCAAAGGCATGCACACAGAACCCTTCTCGTTTTGCAAGCATGCGCATACCCTGTGTGCTACGCATTTTTGTTGTGTGTGTATGTGTGTATGTTTGTGTGTGCACATGTGTGTGTGTGCGCGCATGCGTGCGCGCATGTGTGATGAAAGATTGGAAGCAGCCTTTCCCGCAACATGAGGGAAGAGGCAAGCTTCAATAGAAGGATCATGTCCTTGCTGCAGTCCCTGAGTCTAGCTACAAAATGCAGCGCGGCACAACTGAAAATTGAGGCTCACACCTTGAGTGATCATTGGGTCCCTTCCTCCAGCTTTGGCTTGATGCCGGCAACAGCTTTCCCACAAGATCAGAGGTGTTGAATGCTGAGATGAGCAAGATGGGATACCAGTCCCCTAGGACTTTGTTCTGCAAATTGGTGGCATTAAGAAATACTTTATGCAACTCCAAATTGAGGGATGAGTAGGGTGAGTTGAGGCAAACAAAAATAATTTAGTATTTATTGTATATGATCACATTATATGATGTGACACAGTGCACATGCAGTACGATTTTTTTTAGGGCTCAAATACTTAACAGTCGGAGTCTGGACAAGTCCAGCGATGAAACAGATGGGAATGAAGCAAGCTTGCTGTGGTACGCCAGCCCGCAAAACCCCTGCTGAGGCAAAATGCCGCCTGAGACACACTGCAATGAGCTCAAGGAGAGCTATGATGTGGTCATCATGTTAGAGCAAGAGCCCAAGGGCCATGCATGCCGAAATGCAAAGGCTGTAATGTGAGGTCATGAACCCCAACAACCCCTCACAAACACCTAAGCATTACACTTCTTCATGCAAACGCCCTCATGTGGAAGAGGAAGTGATTGGCCTGGATGATGGTAATGAAGAAACAGGTCCCAGCCGCTTTGCCAGGCGCCAGCAGTCATTTGTTACCCCCTACATGCCGTCAGCTGAGAAACAGGCTGCTGTCAACAAGGACTTGCTCTGCGTCATCGATACCTCCGAGTCCCCATTCAGGGGGCCTAGTTACTACAGGTGCATTTTCATCTGAAGCTTTGGAGATGCCCTGTTTTGCATGTTTGTCTGGGCTTTTAATGTGGACAACAAAGAAAGAAAAACAGCCGCTTGAACAAGGCGCTATTGTACAACTGCACACAATTGTGTATGTGTAAAAAACATTCTTCCTGTTAATTGTTTTTGCAGGACTGGACCAATCAATTCCTTGGGTGCAAACTCCCACCACACCCATTATAAGTTTTTGAATTATGGGGTTTCTTATCTGTTAATTAATGTTGTAAAATAACATTATCAATTAATATTAGAAATTCAACATTATCATCATACAATATAGGATGTTGTTACTATGACATTAAAAACTGCACATGAGGGATGAGTCAGGCAAGCCACTGAATTGTTGCCTCTGGGAAAAACGCATGCAGACACGCACCTCAACATCTTCTGCCAAGAACCCAGGAAAAATGGACAGGGTGATGATGTACGTGATCAGAAGCCCAGAGCAGAGTGGCCACAGTCGTTTCCAGCACGATCTGAAGAGCATCATCCTTTGATCTGCCTCTGGCGGCACTGCTGTTCGTTCAAGGTCATGTTCCACCTCACAGCTCCTGCTGGATTGCAGGCTCAAAAGCAGGGCATCCTGCAAACAAGCAACCACATGTGAACGGAAAGGCTTCCACATTCTGGGGCTGATGTAAATGGAACACATGTTACAATGGGGCTTCTTGGTAGCTGGACCTTGTTTTCACAATTGGTCACCCTACCGTAGGCTGCATGCACGTCCTCTTCAGCATGCCTACTATTTTTTTACAGAAACGCGCTCATGAAAAGACTCAATCTATCACGTCTTGGGTGAGTGGAGATTAACACGATAAATGTTTGGCTCAACTGCTGCGAGGTAGCAAAGAACAAGTGGTTGCTCTTAAAGTGTCGCTTGCTGGCCATTGCTACTTGTTGGCAAGTGCCTTTCTGGCAGGGTGTAAGTACCAGCACACACCTGCTCAGATCGACCCACCTCTTCATCACCTGGTCCACTCTGCACGCCAGCTGCTCCTGACATAGACCTATAGCATCCATAAGCACATGTGATCATTGGGTATGAGTGATTGATGTTCTGTGCATTGCCTCCAGAGAGTAAGAGACACAATCAACCTGCACCAGTACCTTACAAGAGACTGTCGTGCTCCCCCCCAAAGTATTGTCAAGCCACAAGGTCTTGCATTTAGCAGCAGTCGGCATTCTTCCTGAACAAGTAAATATCCTCTCACCTATAAGCTGGCACGTGTCCTTAGACGAATGAAATTCACGAAGTAGATCTTAACCACACAGGGATACACAAGCACACACCGTTCTGGCCCAGGATCTCCAATCTGCACCTTGCCAGACATCGCGGCAGTGTGCTGCTGGTCCAAAGGGTCAGTCAGCGTATGCGCCTTTGGGCCAGCCTGTGATTCCAACCGCCAAGACTTAGCATGAGGAGCACATTAGTTGTTCATAGGTAGTGTCAAATGCCAGAAAACGGCACCAGATTTGATCATCAAAAACAAAAAAAATGTAATCCAAACCAGGAAATCCCTAGTATTGGAAAGCATCATCAAGAGCAAGATTCAGGTATGGTGAGCAGTGCATCACTTGCAGTCGTGCTGAACCAAGCAAATTCACCTGGATGTCAGCATTTATTTTGAGCAGCGGACCGCGGCGGATCATGGTTTCAGCATCTGTCATGCCCCTAGTATCAGGCATTTTCCATTAAGCGAGCTTGCAAATATTTCAGGGTGCTGATAATTAGCCAGGCCACTAATTGAGCCCATTTAAACATATGAAAGCATTGTATTTGGCCGTCAGCCTGTGCCAAATAGGGGCCGGCAGCTTGCAACAGGGGTAAAGCTGGCTGAGGTCCCTTCTTCTCGCGCCCACATTTGTCACATTAAATTTCCCCACCAGCATGCTCCCCAGGTGCCCCCCTAACATTTGACATCGTGGCATGATAAACAAATTTTGAGCAGCTTTAGTCCAGCAGCGCTGGTCATCCGGTGCAAGTTCAAACATTCGTCTTTTTCTACCAAATCGGGTGCAAAACAGCCCCAGAGCCACAAAGAGCACCTCCACATGCCAAAATTCCAGCCAAACTCTACACAAGAGAAAAAGAATCATGTTTAATAAGGTCTGGCTATGCAAGGGCACTTGCTAGAGGCATGAACAGCTTAGCAAGACTGTTTTGGGGGGCAGTTCATGGGGACGACCTTTTCTGTCTTTCCCTTTCCCTGTCCAAACAATCACCTGCATGACGTGCAGCTCTGCAGGCATGCCCACGTGCCCTTCCCCCCTCCTAAGTTGCTGCACAGCATGCAGGCGTGGCAGCAGGAGGCCATACGCAGCGGCACATCCCAGAGAGAGCAAGGCTGCTGCCAGGAAGTAAAGCTCTGTTGATGCACGCAGGCCTGGGAAGCCAGTATCTCTCTGCTCCTCTGCCCACAGCGCTTTGCTACTGATGCGGAGGATGGATACCAGGAAGCCGCTGCGTGCACACAGAAAGACACGCACTCACTTTAGTACCCTTGAGCGTGTTGCATGCATTCCAGACTCACAACAATTGCTTGGCTGCAGGGGTCTTGTGGTGTTTGGGATGGGGAGGGGATTCATGGATGACTTGCAAGCAAGATACAATTGGACACTTTCTGAAGGGCCTTCAAAGCTCCTCCTTTTCACAGCAAATGAATGAACGGTCTGTGACAGATGTGTCCATACCCACACTGCACTCTGTTGATGCCAGCCAGCGCGGACTGTTGGATCTTCCATGAATGCACGCTGTTGCCCAGCGTAGACTTTAGCTTTTCCTTTTTAGACGTTTGGCTACCATTTCCTTGCCATCCATCATCAGCAGCAACCACGTTTCAGGTTATGATAGCCTTTTGCCTCTAGCCAGCATCATGAGCCATGACATGATGTGCAGCACTCCCGTGCGCTCTCCACACATCACCCAGGTTCAATACCTGCCTGAGTTGATCTCTTTAATCTTCCTTTTGCTCGCCTGCAAGAAGTCCCTAACACTAACGCTTTTGCTCTTTCAAACAGCTTTCGCCTTGCACAATTGCTCTTGCTCTACACAACGACTTTCGCTGTACATGATTGCTTTTGCTCTTTCTCTTGCTCACCTGCAAGCAGTCCCTGACACGACTGCTTGTGTGAACTTGGGCGGCAAAGCTGCCACGTCTGCAAACACTGCTCCCTGTGGGTATGATGTCAGCCATGTTTTCCAAGTTAAGGCTATCGCAGCAACTAGTAAGGGGTGCTTGCACGAAATTGAAGCCACCTACTTAATTGCCTGTTCTCATCCTTGATCACAAAACGCCTGTCCCACCAGCACATCATGAACTGGACACCTTGGCCACCATCATTCCTCTCTTCATACACTCATTGGATATTCATAGGCTCCACCCCACCTGGCAAAGCCCATCAAACGCGCCTATAACGATCGTTGCTGACAGCACTGCCGGGAAGAATGCAGAGCTGGTGTCCCCAGAGGCAGGAGGACGTGGACCAAGGTTGAAGAGGTCAAGCTGCGCGCAGGCATTGAGCGGTGAAATATAAAGGACACTTGCACTGACTGAAATTGTTGCAAATGCTCTCACTGGCTCAACTATGAAGACAGCACACGGGCAGTATATAGTGACCTTCACAGAGTGCTTTCTATCACTGACTCTCATGGCGTTTGAAGTAAGGAGAGATCTAAATGAGAGGCCATGACCATCAAACTCATGCGTCCAGGGCCAGGGTATCAGAGGCAGCTGTCTCCGTTGCGGACTCAAAGGGGGGAGTACACATTGGCAAACACATTTCGTTAGGGTGTACTCACAGGCGACACACTTACTGTGGGAATGGCAAGCATGATGAGTGCGAAGCCAATGAAGGAGTTGACAATGCGAACTTGAGGCGTGAGGAATGTGATCTTGAAGCGTAGGAGGAGGAGGAGGACAGACAGGCAAGCTGGCAGGTACGTGACAGTGAAGAGTCGGTCCATGGGCTTCCCCTACAAGGAAAAGAGGTATAGTCAGTGGCATTCCATTGCATCGGCTCCAAGAGAATCCATCTGGAGTACACGCAGCATTCACAAGTTCACATTCACATTCACACAGCACAGGCACTGTGGAACGCAAAGCACCACGTATCACTTCAGATACACAACTGTTCACGAGCACTAGACTTACAGGAAACACTGCAGCAAAGTAGTCGATGCCTGTATTTATGGAGAACAAAATTTCGTGTCCATATGGATGCTTGGTGACCAATGGTGCAACAAAGATATACATCAGCACGTTCATGTTTGAAGAGCCAGCCAGTGATTGAGCCTACCTGTCAGCAGTGCGTTCCATCTGAAAGACAAATGCGTGTGGACGTGTGTGAGACTTTCCTCGAGTCAGGTTTTCAGTAAGTCCAGTCATGTGATTCGTGTGCGTGATGTTAAACAAGAACAACAAAACTCACGGTGCTAGGAGCCCTGTCCCAATGGTGAAATAGGCTGCCCATGCCAGCCTCGATTGCACATCCTCCTTCAGATGCATGCAGATGTTAGGGTGTCTGATTCCTGGCTGTGTTGTTAGGCTACTTTGTTTTGGAGCACTTTCGCACGAGGATGATTGTGCACAGAAGCAGAGTAATGGGCATCAGCAGGGCCAACAAACGTGATCCCTTGCAAGTGCCATGCCCTGGAACAGGGCATAGCTGGTGAGCAATCACTAGCTTCCTTCCCCACAAATGGATTCTGGCCAAGATGAGTCACACTGTTTTCCTTGAAAATAAATGGAAATGTTGAGTTGTTGATGTGTGCACTCCGTTGACAAGCCACAACAGTCGTGGAGAAAACCAAGAGACACCCATTAGAGCAGGAACCAAACATAAAAAAGATATTTAGGAAATTTTTCTCGTATCATCAAAATGTCTGTGCCGGTGCGCCCTCTATATCGTGGCATTTTTGGTGTCTGAGCATGTAATCCATGGCTCAGCCGATACTTGTGGGTTTGCGCATCCTTGGATAGTGTGTGGAGAATCATATTAGGCGTGCGCTATTGACTTGAGAGATGGAGCAAGTCTTTTAGAAAATGATGGTCATGAAGAACGTGTACAGCTCAACTTACCTCTGCACTTGAGCTTACGATCTCGACCGTCACTTATTCAAAGGGCAAGATGAAGAAGGCGCCACCAGGGTTCATCTGGAATTTTGCTAACAATGCCACCAGTCTTATGGGAGAGAAGTTTCTGATGCGGCAGCCAAGTCAATGACAAACTGTTGTAAAGAGGTGCACACTGCGTACCTGAACCCTTGTGTAATCAAGAAGGATTTGAGGCTTGGTAATGGCACAGGGAGTAAGTCCAGGCAGCCAGAACCGGAAATTTCTTCAGGGCATGCATCTCGGTATCTAGGTAAGTTTCCATTGCTGCATCTGCCTAAAAGGGCAGCTGAGCGGAAACACTGAGGCCTGCACCAAACCTAGACCAAAACAATGCTGGTCAACTCATTTACTTGGACTGGAAAGAGAAAATAACATGTTCGTCGTGGTCTGATGTTTGATGAAACAGCACGAGGTAGATTGTGCCTAAGGGTTCAAAGTTGTCGGATTAGGTAGGTACTCATCTTTACCATTCTGAAAATATTTGGTGAATAGTGTACTGCTGCAATGTTTTAAGAGCATTAATTTCAAGAATATCCATGCACTGCTCCATATTAACTAGGATATCAAGCAGCATCTCAATATTATATATATCTAATTTTTATATAAAAAGGATCAAAAGTTAAAAGAGAAGACTATGCAATCCAGGTCTGGCTGTGTGCGTTATGGAAAGGTTCCACAACTAGTAAGCAAGCACAGCGTAGTAAGCGGCCTCATAAAATGTTCATAGCACACGAGGAATGATACCAGGGCACACTTGATGTGCACTGCCATATGTTACATTTGTGTGCTGCCTCTACTTTGGCACAAAACCAGCACTCAACATCCCTCTAGAAATTATGAAGAACCTTACATGTACAATGTGTACGTGGTGAAAGGTAAAAATTTGCATAGCGAGAATTATTTTGTTAAAAGCATTTAAATTCTGTCGTGCTTTAGTCATATCACCCTCTCAGGCACGTACACGTATGCAACTCTTTCCCTTCCCTTCCTTTCCCTTCCCTCTGGTCATGGGATGTCAAGACACTGTTATGGCTGCGTCACTTTCTCAGCCTAACACCCTTCCCTTCCTCTCCCCTCCCTTCCTTTCCTGTAGCTTCCTTTCTTCTCCTTTCCTCACCTTCCTTTCCTCTTGTTTCCTTCCTTACACACATACACGCACTTTCACACACGCTCATACACACACAAACACACACACACATACACACACAAGCACGCACGCACACGCACGCACACACACGCGTGCACGCGCACATACATACACACAATTTTGATAACACCCCCCAAGACAGGACATATGTAGTCCAGCGGCAAAGTTGTATGAGAAGCAACTGGATCAGGATCGCAACAAGATGGTATGAGGCTTCATAATGCCAAGTTTGCTCTCCATGCTTCATTCTAGGCACCCTGTATTCTGAACAAGTGTCCTTTATCCTTTGCTTGCATCGCGCACGGCGCCAGCACTGCTGGCAAGTGGGTGGCTCATAGAAAAAGCAAAAAAATGTCTTCGCCAGCCAACATGCCGCGTGCATTAAGGAAAGGTTCCCTAGGAAGCAAGCTAGAAATTGTAAGGGTCTCACCAATGGGATGGCTCATCCATCTTTCATCAACAGCACTCAGGCAGGGAGATCCAAGAGAATGCTGTGAAGAGTAGCAGCTCCAGCATTTACAAGATCTTGTAAATGCTGGAGGTCTGCAGTCTTGACTGCAGAGGTCTGCAGTAAGCTGCTGCTGAGCCGCCACCAACCGCTTTCCAGGCAGGATCCATCAAGCTTCAAGTTGATCCTTAAGGACCATGAAGCAGCCTGCAAATTTCAAAGGTTCTGCTTAGATTGCTGGTACTCTACATGGATGCTTTCCAGTGGGCGGTCAGTTCATGTTCTGAGCACCTTAGTTGGCTGACTTTGAGAAACTGTTGCGGTGTTTCATAATGAAATCTTGGATGATTGTAATTAACCTTAATGCTTTTTACCCTCACACCCACGCATTCTCAATTCCCCACACACAACACCTTCAAATCAAACCATGCTGGACCCCCATGCCAAGTATTGTGCCAAAGCAGTCATCCTGGAGGCATGAAATGCACCAAAACCTTTTTTTTAATTTGTGTCAGCACTTAGGCAAATGAGCACGTGCTTTTAGGGTGCACCCCAAATTTAAGAAGGGGGTGATTCTTTCTAAAAGTTATCCGTTTTGGCCAAGCTGCACGCCGTTGGATACCTTGTGATAAAAGAAAAGGCTTGAAACAAGAATTGCTTAAAAATTTTGACTAGATGGCAGGTGGTGGGCTCAAACACACACTTTTTTTTGCCATTTCTGGCACACATTTGGCACATATGCGGCAAAAAATGGCCTCAACGACAATGTTCCCATACTGTTTTTCTACTGATACCACGTCGAAGTGTGGAAAGCAGCCATTGCAATTTTCTCATTTGGAAGCAGGTTTGCCTGTCTTAAACGGGGCTTCTTTGAGAGTAGATCTGGTCAAGAATGACCACAAATCTGGTACTTTCAAGTTTCACAATATATACAGACACTTTAGATGTTACAGAAGCCCTCTGTATAACCTCACAAGCGCCACATCAAATGTGATTTTCGACTCCGGTTCGTCCTCGTGCATTTGTTATTTTATACACATAACTTCTTGATTCGAAATGCCTATACCGGTGTCGCAGACCAACGGGGCTGGGGTGCACATTTCGAAACAGCACAATGCGGAGCTGGTCAGCGAAGGCCCCTTCGAGCGAGCAGCTAGGCTGAGGGCTGAGAGGGAGGCAGCCGAAGCGGCTGGTGTAGCGGTGAACCCACAGGTCCCCACCACGATGCCCTCCCAAACCCACCCCGTGCCCACACAGAGCGCCCCAGAGAAGATTCAAGGGGATGCTATCATTGATGTCAAAGGCTTGAACTTCAGCTATCCCGGCTTGGGTGGGTTGGAGATGGGCAGCTGGCTCACGAATACCACAAACTGAAATGCAAGGCTGGACATTGCATGGCCAGGACTGTTTAGTGAGAGTCACCACATTGAATGCTGATTTGTGGTCTGCAGATGGGAGACCAATTCCCAACCAGCCCCCCCTCATCCGAGATATGTCATTCAAGCTACCTGCGGGAGGCAGGTGTTTGCTGCTGGGCTCAAATGGTGAGTTGGGTTCTAAGTTGGAGACCTCAACTTACTTCTCCTTCTTAACATGCTTCAATGGCTTGCACGCACACATCCTGGAAAGAATTTCCTGCGACCTTGGTTTTGTTGATGTGATTTAGAATTTAAAGACAACTGATTTGGATTCCCGCTCTCATGGCATGAAGGCTGATCCTGCTCCTGCCTCAACCTCCTGCACGCAAGGTGCTGGCAAGACAACATTTTTGAAACTTCTAGGCGGCAAGCATATGGTTCCCCCGGAGAGCATACAAGTCCTCGGCCAGCCTCCTTTCCGTGAGTTCCGAGGAGTACTGAAGGAGGTACACTGCTGTGTGCAACTCCTTGCATCACGCTTAATCCTTCTTCATTTTGCTTCCAGCCAGTAGCACTTGTTTCATGCTTTGTGCTTTAAGCCTGGTTGTACCTTAAATCATGTTCTCCGGTGTTCCCTGGAATGCTTCAATCTCCCCATGCAGCAAGTATTTGTCGAGCAGCCACTGAAAACACTTATCATGTTCATCCATTTCCCCAAAATTGCCTTCCTCTTTTGCTTTCTACTCCACTCTGCACTGCAGATCACACAGAATTAGTCAGCAGTGGTGACCTCACATATGTGGGTGGGAACTGGACGCGGGACGTAGCGTTCGCTGGGTACAGCATCCCTCTGGCGGTAGGTGTACAACTGCTTGCGTGGACATGCCTGACTGCAGAGGCATTCACTCAATTATGACTGCATGCCCAACTGCTAATGCATTGCAGGGTGATTTCCCAGCCCGCCGCATGATTGACTCCATACCAGGAGTGGACCCAGCACGCAAGGAGCGCCTGATAAAGGTGAGGGTAAGATCAATGGCCTGGTCATTGGCCCAGTCTATATGTGTGGAGTAGGCCTGATCAAAGCGAAAGCTGGGCCAGCTTTCCTACTCTGTTCTGTGTCTGTTTTTAGGGGGATTTGAAGATGCTGGCAACAAAAAACAGAAGCGCAATCAAATTGGTGGCATTGGAGAAGCCAGGAATGAGGTTGTGTGTGGCTTTGGTGATCCGAGCTCCATATGTTTAGCTTGGATACAAGCATGTTGGGGCAATACAGCCAAGGCAAAAGTCAGACAGGGCACACTCCACACAGCCCAACCCTCACACCTGTGCAGGTCTTAGACATTGATCTGGATTGGCGCATGCACCAAGTCTCTGATGGCCAAAGACGGCGCGTCCAGATCTGCGTTGGCTTACTTAAGCCATTCAAGGTAACAACAGCTGCATGCCAATGAGTTGTAGGTCTTGTGCAAGTGTTTCTCATCTTATTTTGTGGACCGCTGCACGCCCAGACCCCCCCGCTCCCCCAAAAAGCCTGTTGTTAATGAAGAGCATGTCTGATGTTAACAATAGTAGTTGTGCTCTGGATGGTATGGCAAGTCAATTTGGATGCTAGCGACTTGGATTTTGGCCTAATTAGGCACAAGTTGATAAGAGGCTTAATAGTGTAGTCATTATAGATAGTGCCTGCCACACCAATTAAGATGATGTGCAAGGTCACCTTGTTGTTATTGTTTGGGTTTCTTGAGCTGCGGGTTTTGAGCCTGGTTTTAGTGTTGGCAGGTTGGGCAGTTGCAGCTACCAGAGTGGGCGATGGGTTGGTATCAGGGCAATTTTAGTTTCAAAAAGTTGGATATCCCTGTCTTCTGCAGGGTCAAGCTTGTTGGACTTATATAATTTTCCTGCGCTCTTGTCCCACACATCACACACGCGTGCACACACACACACACATACACACACACACACACGCATAAAAGCGTGCTCGCAATTCTCATTCTCCATGCTGTTCTTTTAGGTGCTGCTGCTTGACGAGGTGACCGTAGACCTGGATGTGCTGGGGAGGGCAGACCTCCTCCGATTTCTGCAGGTGAGGATGCAACACATGTCCCTGTGCACTTGAAGGAAGGGTGCACAAGTGATGTTTGAGCTGGTTCTTTGTCTCTAAGGGCACAGGATAACTGCATGGCTTCCATATAATGCTGACATGCATGTTGCTCTGCAAGGGGTGTGTGAGACCTGGTCCCACTTTGCCGATGCTGTGTGAGCATGTATCACCAACATCCGATCAGCCAGGATACCGGGCTGTATGTTGTAAACCAATGAGTGCAAATTAAGGAAGCCAATGTCAAAACCAAAATGTATTGCTTTGCAGGATGAGTGTGAGACCCGAGGCTGCACCATTATCTATGCCACCCACATCTTTGATGGCTTGGAGTTCTGGCCGACGCACTTAGCATACCTGGCACGAGGCCAGGACTTGATACTGAAAAAGGTATCAATCTTAAGCAGCAGGTCTCCTGTGTCGTGCCTGTTCTTGCAGTCCTGTCTGGGGCCTTCCCTCCTTAGTTATGCAATTGCTCTTCTCATACTCAGCTTGCTACAGTGGAGTGGCAAGCTCTCTTGGTCTGCAGCGGCTAAAACTGTAGCCAGGGTATCTCTCTCCTCCAGCTTTGTCCCTACTGGTCTGTGCAAGCTTGATCAGCTCTTGTTTTGCATTTTTTGTTTTGGTGTCACCCTTCAAACATGCAAAAAGGACTTCACGAGAGCTCTAAAGGAGTTACAATTGCAAGTTTTTATGGCTCTTCTACCTCTTGTTTGCTGCTCCTACACATCACCTCCGTCTCTGAAGATGCAAGCATTAATATTGATGCACACAAAGAAGCATGTGTTTTTGTGAGAGAGAGAGAGAGAGAGAGAGAGAGAGAGAGAGAGAGAGAGAGACCTGATATGAAGGTTTCAACTTTTGTGTATTCAAAGTGAACTATTTGCCCAGTTTGCAGCAGTGTGAGGTGAGATTGCAATTTTGGGCTCTAAGACGGGCAGGAGGGGAATGCTCCTAATTGCCATGAAACTTATGTAGGTAAGTGATAGGGATTTCAACCAATGCTCATTTACCCACTCATTGCATGGCATGCCATCTCCATAGGCATCAAGAGGAGTTGCGTTAAAACGAGCTTACTCCTGTGAGCTGGAGGAGTTGCCCGAGCGATGAGTTGTTTTGTTTACCACAATGTTCGCAGGCTGAGGAAGTGCCTGAGCTTAGGGAAGGACGCCTGTTGGAGCTGGTGTACAGGATGTTGACTGCTGAGCAGGAAAAAGTGCTGCAGGTAAGACTGCTACCAAGAAGCAAAGGGCAGATATAGTGTGTTCAAACTTTTGAGCGTGTGCATTCCCACACATACACATGCTTGCATACACACGCATATGCATATGTACATAATCCTCTCCAAGCTGACAGTCAGCCACGTCCAGCTGTAAAAGTGCCCTGAGACAACTGGGCTCGTGCTCAATCTGCAGTGGATGTAGCAGATTTCTTTGATTGCTTATCCCATTGTTGTGCCTAGGCTGCTGAGTCACAGAAACTCCCTCTGCAGCATCGTAGATTTATGCACTGTTTGATTCTTCCCTCTCTTCAACCAATACTGCGCTTCCCTCTCCTTGTTATTGACCTCTTCACAGGCTAGGGGCCCGCGGCCTGTAGAATGGGATCCAAGCCAAGAGGGGAAGGTGGAGAACTTCTCATATGCATTCAAGTGAGTGCCTGTGCTGATTGGATGCCCTGTAGGCGGATACTGGTACGCCTGTGTTGGCTAACTTGTATTGCCAGCATGCTTTGGGCATGCACCTAAATCTTGTACCAGCAAGAAGCACAAAGAACGTCAGGTGCAATGCCTAGGCTATGCACATCCATGCATCTTGACGGCTCCGTTGATCCAACTCACCAACAAGATATGAGTGCTCTGAGAATGTAAGGATGACAAGACTTTTTAAAAGGCAGGTAACATTTCCATTGCCCATCTTGAAGCATGCTCACTTTGGACCCAACCTTGCTACAAGGAAAACTGTGATCGTGGCTGGCTTATCGCCACAAGCCACATGGCACTAGCTTGAATCCTATTTTAGATGCTTTGCTGCTCACAGCGTTTCCCAAAATGTCTTCTGGCAAGGTTGTTAGTGTTCTATGATGTCTTCCTTAAGTTGTTAATATCAATCATGCACTCTCGTCACAGAGCAATTCTTGATCATTTTGCTGCCTTTTTCCTCTCATTTTTCCTACTCTTGCCTGCGGCATCTTGTGTTGCAGTAATGGCTGGGCGCCTGGGACACTGAACACCAGCATAAAGAGCTCGACAAATGCAGTCATGCGGAACTAGGGCAGCTTGCCCCTGATCAACCTTGCAGGACTTGAGCACTGCTTTCAAATAAATGAACGGATGATGGAACACTGTTTTTGCTTTGGTTGGGACTGCTCTAGAGGAGTTAGTCGGAATATGTTTCAGAGTCTCTCTTGGGCTTTGTCGTCTCTCCAGATGAATTGGCTGCCGGCGTGCCACTTGGTGGCTCGTATTTATTTGTACATGCTGCTGGCGAGGTCATCTGGTATTCAACACTTTTTATATTCTTTTATGTGATGGGATGAAGCAAGCAGTTGTGTTTTTGTGGGAAAGAACCTGGCATTCTATCAGGTTTACCAGGAGGTTTACAAAGGATTACAACTTATCATTTACAATTGACTATGTATTACTGAAAACAAGGACACCTTTCACAGCAAGGTTCTGGCCAGATGTTTCTAGTAACCCTCCAGAAGAGGAGAAGGTCAGGAAAGGTGAGGTTACATCACTATATCCGTCTACAAGGGCAGCTGAGCGGAAACGCTGAGGCCTGTAAACACTCAGACCTGGCCAAGATAACAAATCATGTTTGCGGTCTGGTGTTTGATGGAAAAGCGCGAGGTAGATTATGCTCAAACGTTTCAAAGTTGTTGGATTAGATTTTAGATTTAGATTTTACACAGGGGGATTTTCAGCCAGACTGTTCGGCTGATTGGCCTGTGACTGGTCCTCGCCAGCCAACATAATGTCCATAAGCTCAGAAACAACCGAAAAAAGCTTGTTGTTGTGTTGCAAGAGGAAATCAGAAACATCCTGGATACTGGCTTGTTGTAAAAATGGTTGCTCCATTGAAAAATCACCAGAGAAACAGTTGAACAGGTAAGCGTACTTTCTTCTCAAAGCACAAACATCTGCGTCTCTGCACACCAAAAGGGCATGAGCCTCATCTTGAATCTCATCACAAGAACAGCGATCACACAAAAGAGTGTTCCGAGTATCCCAAGCTGCTGTCTCCACCTTCAGTGTGTGTGCCCTAAGTCTGAAACGGCTAACATCCGTCATGACATGTGGAGACAAATTGGATCAGATAGATAAGAAAAGAAAAGAATAATCTACGCAGGCCAAAGGCCGCGTGCATTAAGGGAAGGTCCCCTAACTGGAAAGCTAGAGGACTCACCAGAAGGCCCTCTAAACCTACACTAGACACAGCTAGCCTAGGAGAGCCAGAAACAGATGTAATGGGGATCTGGGGGGTTGCTCGCCATGCTCCTGCACGTCCGGACTCTCCTTCTCCGTCCTCCGCTGCCGCGCGCCCAGCAAACCTCCCCCAGAAGCCCCCGTGAAAACAAAGAGCGTGTCTACATGCCCATGTGCAAGCCTTTGAGGAGGAAAGGCTGGAACACACAAAAGATCCCTTGGACGTAATAGATAACCTCCCCAAGTAGAAATCTGAAAACTGGAGGCCCATTCCCATTAGTTGGAGGCCCAACATATCCCCCAAAAGCCTCATACCTCCTGGGAGGGCCCAGGTTCCTTTAGCTGCCTGCACTATCTTGCGCGCTCGAGCTCGGCTGTCTTGGTCTGTGCTTGCTGCTTGTCCTTTCTTCACGGCTCCTCCCGTGCTCTGCCCTGGTCACCAGGGCACGGTGCTGCTGCTCCTGCTGCGGGGGAAGGGAAGGGAAGGTAAGGGTTACATAGCTGTACCTGCCTGCGGGGGCAGCTTAGCTGAAGCAAAACGAGCCTGTAACCAAACCAGCTGGGGAAGGATGGTGTTGGTGCTTGACTGTGAGGCAAGGAATTCAAAAAAATAGAGTGCCAGGCCCAGCTCAAAGTTAGGGGAGGGTAAGGAAAAGAAGAAGAAGAAGAAGAAGAAGAAGAAGAAGAAGAAGAAGAAGAAGAAAGGAGAAAGGAGAAAGAAAGAAAGGGGGAATGAAGAATATCATAAGAAAATTCAGAGGAGGAGAAGCACAAAGTGGGAAATTCATGGATATCGTTTCTGACAGGATACACAGGCAAACGAAAACATCTTGATTATAAGTTCTAATGATTATACTTTCTGCACCAAGGAGAGTGTTTCTTCTTCCTCCTCACATCATGTGTTACGCAGCAGGCACGGCACCTCACAGAGAACCAGCACAGCTACCTCGTGAGACAGCCCCATCGATGCATGCAAACCAATAGCACATGCACTTGATTAAAATCATTTTCTCGTGAAGACACAGCCTAGGCAACAGATGGAGGCGGCACAGTGGCAGCATGTAGACCTTTGAAATAATATTAGTGGGAAAGCTCGACATTATAGGCATAATACTGGTTGTTTTGAGGGTCACTATATCAAATAAAAAAGGAGACACATTGGCTCAAAAGAGCCGTGAGTCGCCTCTACCACAAAGCTACAAAACAGAAAATGCTAATGGGGACATGGAGGGTTAATGGAAGCAGCTGGCTCCGAGCTTCTGGAGTCAAGAACCTGACTGTGAAAAATATTCCACATTCAGTTGATATTGTACGCAAGTTTGGTTTGTTTTAGTTACAGGCACCTTTTTGCTTCAGCTAAGCTGCCCTTGTTGGCAGGTACAGCTTTGTAACCCTATCCTATCCTGTCCTATCCTATTTTCATTTTTTTCTTTCACCTAGGAGAGCACAAACAGCAAATAAAGTCCCTAAGAACAGGCTAAAAACAATTTTAGCATCATGGCAGGCTGGACAGACCAATCATGCACTCTACAGTAGTTTCCGATGGCAGACCACACAAAGATTGATTCCATTCAAGTCCATACAGCTGCACCTTAAGGTACCCTAGGCGAAATTAGCTTGATGGAGTAGACGAGGTGCTTCCTCTCTTGATCTGGACCGTTGGGACTCACAATCAGTGTCAGTGCTGACTGTCAGATCTTTCCTTCATGGCATGAAGTTCATGCACGCTGGCTGTTGCCCAGCTTAGACTCTTAACTTTTTTTCTGTACCTGTGGCACTTGCCTAGGAGGGCTCCTGAAAGCAACTCGGACTATCCAATGAAAGGTTGGACAGGAGAGACTCTTGCCAAGTTCTGGAATGTTAATTCGCGTAGTGAACCATGCTCATAAACAGGACTCTCTCCGAGGGGCTCCTTGGATCCCCACAAGCCCTCATGTCTTCAACTCTTTCACTCTCGCAGTGGAGGAGACTCGCAGCTCTTGAATCCAAAGCATCTGCTTGTCTTAGATTCATGTGAGAGAGTTCTCTCTGTTTACGCAGATTTCATGATCATAGGCATCCCTACCAATGGTTCCTGTTTTGGGTGCCCCAGCCAACACGAGCTTCAGACATATTTGCGTGGTTTCATACTTAGATTTTTTGAGACAGCACAACATTGTGCAATCGAGTCAACTCCAGGACTTGTATGTAACGATTCTTGTCCTGTTTTTCCTAGTCTTTCCACTGCAAATCACTGTTTAAATTTTGTTTTATTTGATAAAAAGGCAGAATCGCTTTATTTGAATGGCTTTATAAGCTACCCCTTCGAAACAATGGTGTGGCAGCCATCCGGATCCGTCAGTAATGGTGATGAAGGTGGTCTGAGATGTGGCGTTGTGAGGCCTTCGATGCAACAGAACCCTCTCCTCGCCAAGGCCGAGCTTGGGAAGGTGGGCAGCTGGTGTACAGGGAGCATGTGTTCTGGAGCCAGACCTCCAATGGTAGCCTCAGCCTCTAGGCAATGGTCTGCCTATCAAGTAAAGGTGGCTCACAGCTTCTCAGCAACACGTCTGCCCCACAGGAATGGGCAAACATGTTTCCTTCCGCTAGGGCACATCAGCCTTAGAACGTTCATGCCTGACCGCTGTGCATGTGCAAAACCAACAAGGATTCCAGCATCATTGCATTGCACATGTGTGCCTCGGTCTTTCATGTCATAACAGGTGAAGCCAACCATGTTCAATAAACCTCCACCGGACCATGTTTTCGGCTACACCTTACCAGGAGACCCAGAGCATGCCAGAGAGGGTAGGTGCAAAGCAGCTTGTGAAGGCACACTTGCAAATCAAATGGGAACTGTGCAGCACATGCGTGAGCACACTGTTGTGATGGTGTGTGCTGCCCGTTCAACAACAGCCCCAACCCCCCACCGCCCCCCTCTTGCGGACACATGTGTGAGAATATCCATCAATTTTGTTCTCCTGTCTCATGTGAAAGAAGCATGGACGCTAACTGTGTAAGCATTCGTCGATGCAGGCAGACCCTAGAGAGCATCTCCTATGACATAGAGGCAAGCTCATATGCACACATTGAGTGCGAGTAGCATGCCTGGCAGGTGCAGAAGGTTCTTTTGCTGAAGAATTTGAACGTAATCACCGCAATATTGGTCTAAAGTTTGAAGGTGTGGACCTGGCTGGAAATTGACAGCTGGAACTACAAGTCAAAAATGGCAGGAAGAGCATGCCAGGTGAAGCCTGGAACATTCCTGGAAATGCAAGCATGCATCTGTATCCGTATCCCATATTGGCTGGGAAATGGTATGAAGGATGTGCTCATTCCCGGTCAACAAACAGCATCTAGCAGATTCCTGCTCATCAAAAGCAGCAAATCCTCAACAATCCAAGCAAATTTGTTTCTGCTCATCAAAAGCAAACCCTCAACAATTGTTGCAAACATGTTCCATCCTGCTCTAATAATGTTGAGCTGGCTTTCGAAGCCTTTCCTGAGTTACTACCAAAATGTCCTGAGATGTTTGCTGGAGAAACCAGCTTGTGAACTGCCTTTGTCCGCTCCGCTGCAGTGCACCACCGAGTTACCAGATACCTGCATTACCAGGATGTTGTTAACGCACATTGAAGCCCCCAAGAGCAGCCTTTGTTGTTAATGCACCTGGGTTCCCAGTGTGCACCTGGGCAACCACTTGCACTTGCGAATGTTGCACTCTCCTGCTTGATGCAGTACCGGCGGTCTGGAAGGAGCACTTATGAGCATTCACTGCCTCTTGCTTTATGCAGTAACAATGATCTGGAAGGAGCACAGTAAAAGTCCAACCCGCATGACTCGCCCAGATGGCAAGCCTAACCTAGATTTCACTAAAATGAACATCATGGCTGCAAAGAGGTGAGTTTCCTGCCCCAGGCTTGTCCTTAATCTCTCATATCAGCAAACAGCAATGCCGCAATGCCCAACAGTTGTGCAACGCCCAGCTGCTGTGCGCTGAGACCTGCGATGCCCAGCTGCTGTATGTGATTGGGGGTTTAATCAGAAGATGGTCATGTCAGCGTTTGTTAGCATTTTACGCTTTTGGCATGCAAGCAACACCTTTCCTTTCTCTTCACGATGCTCACCTTTTTATGCTAATTAGCATGCCTCGCTTACATTCTACTTACAGCGGCCTCACCACTGCCAAAGAGCAGCCCTCCTTCCGATCTGCCAACCAGACCATGGTGCGAAAATTCGACCACACCAAAGCCCCCCACTCACCTCTACCAAGTGATAAAAGCTCAAAGCACTCTTACGGCAAGCCCTCCACGTACCGATCTGCTGATGTCGTGCGAAACTGTGGTCCAGAGGTGTGTGTTGGCATGCACTGTGGTTGTGTGTGTGTGTGTGTGTGTGTCTGTGTGTGTGTCGTGTATGTGCACGCACGCACGCACTGGAATCAGGTATTACACGAACAATTGATGCCTCCTATTCTCCAGATCCTCCGTTTAGCTACAGGTGACATTATATTTCCAGAAGTTTCTTACCTTGGGAAGAGTCAGGCAGGTGCAATCACGTTGCAGCAAAATCAAAAGGAATATGGATATGCTGCTTGTCAAAGGTTGCAGCTGTGCTTCTTGAAGCACTCCTGCATTATCAATGGAACATAAGTAGTTGTTTCTTCACACATTGACATGCTGGGTTTAATTTGGAAGGCATGGAGGAGCATCGGCTATGAGTTTGCCGTGTACATACGCACACACACTTATCCCTCTATTGCCCACGCTCCAGGAGCCCCCTATCAAGCATCTGGTGCAGGGGGCCTACCAGGAAGACTGGGTGAAGTTGAATATGCAGAGGGAGGGGATGGCAGCAGCAGCTGGCCAAGGAACTTACATCCCCCCTGTGCCAACAAGGGCTGCCATTGGCCATACCATAGGAGCACAGCAATACCTTCGCCCCCACCACACGGGAGAGGAGTGGAAGATGAGCAAGTTCAAGAAAGTAGCTCCAAAGGTGCGGCATTGATGCTTTTGCCTTGGGTCTGAGCATCTCTATTTCTCAGGCTTCAATCCGAAACATGGGTCTGCATTTGTGAGTGTGAGAGTAAGAGGCTCACAGCCAATGGTGCTTAGTAGGGTACTCGCTAACAGCCTGTTGCTCAAGTTTCCAACATTTTGTTTCTTGCTGCTAGCAGGTTCCATACTGGATGGGCAAGACAGGCGGAGCCGCAGGCCCAGGGGGGGGTACAGGCTCTTTGCAACCATTTCAACACCAGCAGCAGCAACAAGAGGAGCAGGAGCAGCAGCAGTTGCAGCAGCAGCAGCAGCAGCAGCAGGAGCACCCAGAGCACGACTATGAGGCACAGTGACCATGCTTATGCTGAAGCTGACCTTCCTCGCAAATCTGTAATGAGTAAATGGACAGTAATGGTAGTGTTTGCATGCAGTCAAGCTTGGTGTATTAAGCACCTCAATTGCATGTGCTTGCTTGTACAGAATCATAGGTTGGCTATCAGCTGTCTTGCTGTACGCCCTCTTTATTCTTTCTTGAATTAGGTGTGTAAACTCCCTTGAAAGACCCATGATTTATAGGTTTACAAGGGTTTACAATGGTGGCCTACAGCCCGAGACTCTGGCTGATGGCAGCTGGTGAAACAAGCTCAACCAGTATCAAAAATTGAGACCAAGTCTGACACAAATCTAAGAAGTCTGTATGAGTCTTGGTTTAGGAAAGCATTGATTTCAGAATCAGTGATAGTATGATGGCAAGCCAAGAATGGAATAAAGTCAGCGTTTGAAGGCGGAGCAAACACACGCAAAGTCTTAAACATCTCCTCAAAAAGGTCCTTGTATCTCGTGCGTAGCTCGCGCACCTCAGTACATTTGCAAAAGAAAAGCACATGTTTTTCATCCTGGACTTCCCCACACTCACACTTATCACAGATACTTGAACCCCCAAGCCATTTACCAGACTCCACTCTCAAGTGATGAGCACGCAATCTAAATCTGCTAATGTTTCTCAAAACATGCTTGTCCAAATCCTTGAACAGATACGAGGGGATACAAAAAGGAGCACCTCTGGGACCACTCTCAGAATTCCCACACCACTTATGGTACGTCACTACCTTCTTGTTAACTGCACGAGGACAAAAAACATCGGCCCCTCTCCACACTTTCTGCTGTCTGTATCGCAAATCACCAATGAACTCTTGCATGGGGATTTTCTCAGCTCTCAGCATGTTCTGTTTGAACGAATCACCATTCCGCATCCCACCAAAAGCATTAGAGACTTCAGCAGCCCAGCAAGAGGAATCAAAAGAAGCCAGACTTAAATCAGCCCTCAGCACACGACGCAAGACTTCACTATTGGAGTCAAGCATGCTATTAAAAAACTTGATGGAGGCACGGAACCAGAAGAACTGCAGAGGCTCCTGGCCACACTCTCTCAACACCGGCCAATTTGTAGTACTGTTCTTTACTCCAAGAATGCGCCTCAAGGAACACAGATGTCTTTTCTGCAATTGACTCTCAAACTCACTGCCTTCTCTCAAGTAATGAGTTCCCCACACCTGGCACGCATACATCCCAGCAGGAATGCCATACACCTTGGACAACCAGAGCATAGCATGAGGCCTGTTTTTCAGGTCATGACCCTTGGCAAACTCCGAAATCCTTCTCTGTGCAGCCATATAAGGCCGCACCGCATGCTCCTCAGCTACCTTTAAATCCATCTTTTTATCCAACAGCACTCCCAAATATTTGAACCTGTCCTTCTCTGGAAGGACCACTCCATCATACGTAAAAGGATTCTGCAGAGGAGAGACAGACGTACTGTTGAAGTGCACCACCTCAGACTTAGCTGTGTTTACAGTCAACCCTTTTCTCTGGGCATACACACGGAGTCTGTCCAGCATCTTCTGCATTTCACCAGGGTCATTCGTAGTTAATCCAAGGTCATCAGCGTACATCATGTGGGACACACCATTCACTCTATCACCAGTCACAGCACCCTCAATGCCCTCACTTATCTCTCTGCCCATATCATTGATGTACAGAGAGAAAAGAAGGGGGGACAAAGGACAACCTTGCTTAACACCGTTCGATGGCTGCACGCGCGCCCTTTTCTCACCATCCATTAGAATGTACTCATCATTATCATACATATCTCTGATCACACTGAGCAGAGGAGTCGGCATTGCATTGCGCTGCAAGTGAGACCAAAGCTGCTGTCTGGGCACGGTGTCATAAGCTTGAGAAAAGTCAATGAAAGCAACGTGCAATCTGGAAGAATTCCGTGGCTTCAATTTTTTCGCAGCATGCTTGAGGTGCCTCAGAATGAACAGAGGATGCAGAGTGCTCCTTCCTGGAAAGAAGCCAAACTGCGTGTCCGGAATCTTTCCCTTTTTCATACACCAATCTGTCACCAGATTTTTCAGCACATTAGCATAAATCCTATACATTACACCGCTAACCGCAATCATCCTATAATTCCCAGGTTTCAGCACTTCCCCTTTTTTGTGAATGGGGCTCAACTTGGCAACCTTCCAGCACGCAGGCACTTTACTTTCAGTCAGCAACACTTTAAAAAGACGAGCCAACAGAGGTACCAGCACATTTACTTGTTTGGTTTTATTCCCACACTGCACTGGCAAGCACGCATGCTTAAGAAAAGGAATCGGGATCGCATCAAAGCCTGAAGAGGCACCAACATTCAACTTCTGAAATTCACTACCCAACATACCTTCTAACACAAATACATCAGGGATCTCAAACTCATCTGGCTCCGGAGCCCACCCAGACTGCGCGCCCCGCCTGAGAAGGACCTCAGGTGGAAGGTTGCGCCGGCCCAGTGGCACAGCCATATCCCTCGCAGATGGGCGAGACTCTTCAAATGTCCTCTTTGCTCTGAAGTGTTTGTGTAGGTGATCATGCCAAGCTGGAGCAGGCACAGGGGTTGTGTGAGGCTTGGTGTGCTTTTTTAGTGAAGCGTGCACTGCCGGATCCTTCCGAAATAGCCTATCCAAAAACAAATTCCGCAACTGTCTCGCGTGCCTTCGCTTCATCCTACGATTGCACCTCATACTTTCCCTCTTGAGAAATCTGCAAGCATGCCTGGCTTCACCATGCTTCACTGCCTCAATGAAAGCCCTACGCTTCTCCCAACATTCTTCATTGAACCACACAGGGTTTAGAGGACCCTTCCTATTACGCTCACGTTTAAAAACACACTTTGCTCGGCCTGACATGCCCACAGCTCTACTGCTCGCTGCCTGGATGATCAAAGAACGCACACAAAACGCCAATTTATCTACATCCCCAGACCTCTCTGCCTCATCAAATTGAGCCAGCATTTCAGCATTGTCCCGAATGTGCTCAGCGTAAACTTGGGCCTTATCCTGCTGCCAACGCAACACTAACTTGTTGATACACTCTCCAGCTTTGCACACATGGTGTGGAGCATTCACACCTTCTCCACCCTCATCAGTCACTCTAAACACAGTGCTCAAGCCTGCGTGATCTGAGGCACGCGTTTCTTTCATCTCAAAACATTGTACGATTTTGAGCAGAGCCGGAGACAACAACACATGGTCTGGCCTACTTCTCTTATCACCAAAATGCCCAGTGAAAGAGGGCTGCCCATCATCTCCAACAACACGCCCAGTCGAAATGGTCATACTCGTCGCAGCTGCTAGATCAACCAACAGCTGGCCTGCCTTGTTCACACTCTTGCACGCACATCTCCTAGTCTCTAGGAGCTCAGGGCAGTCCAACACAAACCGAGAATGCGCGTCACTCACTTCACTCAGCTCTCCAACATGCGCATTAAAGTCGCCACACAAAATGACTTGCGAAGATACCTGAAAAGCATCAAGCACGTCCTCAAAAAGATTAGTGATTTATAGGATTGTGATGATGAACTCAAACATGATTTATAGGATTGTGATGATGAACTCAAACAAGCTACCTCACACTTACAATGGTTTTGCAATTGTAGATCTGCACTGATCATTGCCATTGCTAGCAAGAAGGCTTTCAATTCGCTCTTTGCTGCAGCATTTGCTGTGAGAGGATTATGGCTCAATAATTGCTACGGCTAGTATACCTGTAAATACAGGACCTGCCACATTGGACCACCCTACAAAGCCCTGTGCATGACATAGGCAGATGCATGGTGATAGGGCCTTTTTCCAGTCTCCTCAAGCATCACTAATCGCTTTAAACGACACCTTACCTTAGTCATCTGGAACTGCCTACAAGGTCTGCTAAGCAGAAAGGCAGCTGCAATCAACCCTGAATACCACCTTCAAAGACAGAAAGAAATGAACAATAGCCTATGCAGAAGGCCGGGAAACAAAGAATAAATGCTATTTGGGCTAACAAACAATCTAGCCAGGGACCTTTCTTTTTTATGCGTGTGGCCTTTTTGGCTGGTGCAGCCTTTTCTTTTCTTCCAGCAACCCCCACATCAACACATTATTAAAGAATACTCTTTTGAAGGAAAGGAAAGGCAGGTTGCATAGCTGAACTGGTACAAGGGGTTTTATTACAAGGGGGTTTACAATGGTGGCCTACAGCCCGAGACTCTGGCTGATCGGTCGCTGGTGAAACATGCTCAACCAGCATCAGATTTGAGACCTAGTTTGAAACCAATTGACATGTTTGAACTCAGATGTGAAACACCAAAATCAAGACAAGAGAGAGCGCCTGAAACTCCGAGTTTGAGCACCAAGTTTAATCTGTGACAGGAGATACAAGGGTTTACAAGGGTTTACAATGGTGGCCTACAGCCCGAGACTCTGGCCGATGGCAGCTGGTGAAACAAGCTCAACCAGTATCAAAAATTGAGACCAAGTCTGACACAAATCTAAGAAGTCTGTATGAGTCTTGGTTTAGGAAAGCATTGATTTCAGAATCAGTGATAGTATGATGGCAAGCCAAGAATCCTTCAAACGCTGACAGGAGATACAAGAGGCAATGAGACGGTCAGGACGCAGTTCCACGGAAGCTCTGGCACACACTCAAGTGGAGGTTCACCCCAACAGAAGGCTGGACAGCACACTCAACGGAAAGGCCACAGGCTGCTGTCAATGTTCCAGCCTGTCTGCTCAGAGCTCTGGCACACCCAAAATGCGGCACAGACAGAGGGGCCTTGTAAGCACACACATGCGGGCCTCACCATAAAGACTTCTGAGGCAGACACAGCAAGGACTGAGGCACGGACTGCCAGCGACGGCTGAACTGGTACAGCTGCCTACAAAGGAAAGGAGAGGGTTACATAGCTGTACCTGCCTACGTGGGTAGCTTAGCTGAAGCGAAAAAGGTGCCTGTAATCAAACCTGTACGATCTGGAGAGCAAAACCATAAGGGTTACAAGGGGGGTTGGCCTACAGCCCGAGAATCTGGCTGATCGGCTGCTGGTGAAACATTCTCATCCAGCATCAAAAACTGAAACCAGTTCAGACAAAAATTTTGAAAATCTGTGCGAGTCTTGATTTAGAAAAGCATTGACTTCGAAATCAGTCAAAAAGTGAAAGCTCGCCAAGAAAGGAATAAAATCAGTGTTTGGAAGCTGGGCAAAAGTGTGTAACGGTTTAAAAAGATCAATGAACAGGTCCTTGTATTTTCTGCGCAGCTCACACAACTCACAGCAATTGCAGTAGAAAAGAACATGTTTCTCGTCCTGGACTTCAGCACATCCACACTTATCACAAATATTTGAACCACCCAACCATTTACAGGACTCAACCTTCAAGCAGTGGGCACGAAGCCGAAACCTACTCACATTCCTCATGACTCCTTTATCCAGATCCTTGAATAAATATGATGGGATACAGAAGGGTGTGCGTGCTGTTTGAATCTTGAAAGCACTCAGCAATTTGCATGAAACCTCTAAGACGTGATGCAATTTTAAGCTTGTATGGGCACCTATTCCATGATGCCGTTGGGTTTCCACTTGAAGATTGTGACTGGAGAGGCGTAAGCATGAGGGTCAGCGTAACAATTTCTGTGGAATGTCTTGTCCTTTCATCCCATCAGCCTGGTACAAGGGTTACAAGGGGTTGGCCTACAGCCCAAGAATCTG
>OU611754.1:8357518-8542518 GCA_914767535.2 Dunaliella primolecta | reverse complement strand
ACATTACATCTGACCATGCCTTGGTCATTGCCCAGATGACGGGCCTGCGGGCTCTGTCCCTCCATGACAAACACAAGGTGAGCGTCTGTACCAGCAGAATCACAGCCCAGATGAAGGGCCTGTGGGCTCTGCTCCTGTCCTAGATGACGGGCCTGTGGGCAAGGTGAAAAGCTGTACCAGCAGAGTCATTGTCCAGATGACATGCCTGTGGGCTCTGTCCCTCCATGGCAGCAAAATGTCAATGGCAAAATGTGAGCAGCTGCACCAGCAGGAAAGTCCTTTTCTGATCGTCACGTGCCTAGAATTCCACGTTACCCTTTGCGCGTCAAGGAGGAGGATACAATCCTGACCCTAGTGCACGAGCAAGTGTACAGGACCAGATTAACGTATACAAGTTGAGACAGAGTTCTCCCTTTGATTCCCTATTCCATCAATGGTAAAGCACACCAGCATCATGTGACTGAAATACGTTCATCTCAACAGAGCCGTTGGTACAGGCAACTTTAGCATCATAATCAAGATCCCACAACACTACCACCTGTGGGCCTTGTGTGGCAGAGGCTGTACAAGGGAAGGGAAAACTGTTCTTTTGGGGCTGAGTCCTGTGAGGAATTAATGCCGCGTTGAGCTGTGGCATTCATTTTTGATAATTTGAGTGAGAAACTTGGAGTTGAGTGAGTTGGTTTGTGCGGGTCATTTGAGCTGGTGATCATCAGCGCAGCAATCAAGCTCAAACGCATTCTAGACCCTGCAACAGCCTACACAGGGGGGGCTTGGTACAATTTTGGCACTTCAATATATAGACGTACATGAGCAGGCCCACAAGCATTTCCAGCAATTTGAATATGGATGCCAATGTTCAGGTTTGGCTCCGCAGGTCCTTGTGGTTTGGGAGTCGTTTTCCATCCCTTTTCTGGGATGGGCTTGGAAGCATGTCACGCAAGAGCGATTATGTTGCTGTAATCTTTCCTTAGATGGGCTTGTAAGCACGTTGTGCAAGAGCAACGAAGTTGCTGACCTTCTGATGAGACCTTCCCTGCACTGTACAAACTCGCACCCTAAGCCACATAGTATATTTCACATTTGCATCATCGGCCTTACCACCCCTTTGTGGGATGATGTCCATGCACTTTCCTAGTGGCTAGGACAGCTTCTCTCTCCCTCTCTCAATAACTTGATCTGTCCCTTGACGACGCCCAGCCTGTGCATGCTTGCACTCCTTCCTTGAAAGGTGCAACCTGCTGCAAGAGTTTATGCAGGGATGTCCCTGTTGAAACTCCTGCATGTGCACAGAATCTGTGTCCTCAACGCAGCATGGTGGGCTGCTTCCGCTTTGTGGGCAAGTCCACCCAGCCTTATGCACAAGGATGTCCCTCTTGATTGTTTTTCTGTGTGTGTGTGTGTGTGTGTGTGTGTGTGTGTGTGTGTGTGTGTGTGTGTGCATAGTCCTTCAGCACAGCATGGCGGGCTGCTTCCGCTGTGCGGGCAAGTCTGCCCAGCCTTATGCACAAGGACGCCCCTTTTGATTGTGTTTCTGTGTGTGCACAGTCCTCAAGCACAGCATGGTGGGCTGCTTCCACTGTGTGGGCAAGCCCGCCCAGCCTTATGCACAAGGACCTCCATCTTGATTGTGTTTCTGTGTGCGCACAGTCCTCAAGCACTGCATGGTGGGCTGCTTCCCCCTTACGCGCAAGTCCACCCAGCCTGCAGCGTCTGACCTCTCTGGTGTTGGATTCTCCAGGGCTGACGGTAACTGAGGGCGTGCCCCCTTTTATAAGCTCCACTGGTCTGCAGCGTCTGGAGCTACTTGGCAGCCCTTGCAGCAACACCACACCAGCAGAAGGTGTGTTGTGCGCAAGCGCTGCTGTTGGAGGGTGTGCCCAAAGTCAATCACACTCAGCGAGTTTCAGGTTGTGTCTGTCTACAAAAGAGTGTGTAGCTGTGAATGTCTGCAGCTGTGCTTGCGTGAAGTTCTTGATGCCAAAGTTAACTCCAATCATGAGCTCATCCTTGGCTGTGCCTTTACTTTTTTCAAGGGTATCTCTGTGTGCTGCACAAGTCATGCACTTCCATGGAAGCACAAATCTATTCAGGACAACATTGTGCAGCTTGCTACATGAGTACACGAACAAGCAGACATACGGGCCAGAGCTTGTGCACCAACCTCATTTTAACCACAGATACAGCTGCCCACGACCTGCAAGATGCTGCCACATTTCAGACGCCTTTAGCGGCGCTGCTCCTGCGTCTACCCCACCTCCACACCCTAGCCATACACACCCCAACTCTGAGCCCCGCTGACTGGACAGCTCTTTCCACGCTTTGTGCTGCTAATCAGATCACTGAGCTCCGGCTAAATCACTGGAGGAATCCTGAGGCTGGCCCCAGGTATGGTAGGTCCTATAAGTAGGGTTGGCCAGTTCCGTATGCCAATACCTTATGCCCGTATATTTAGAGCTAAAAATTCCATGCATTTGTCGTATAATACGTATAGATACGTATAAAAAGAGGGAATTGGCCAACCCTACCTATAAGCACCTTGTTGCTTGAACCACACAAAATGGTGGTGGATAATTGCTCATTTGCAAGTGACCTTTGAAGTGGCCAGTCTTTGCAAGAACAAAATTTGCAGGACAGCAGGACAGCCTGCACCTGTGTTTGCTTCTTGTTTTGTGGGGCAGCGTGCCTGCTGAAACAGTGCCCATGTGAGCAGAAAGACCGCGCATCATACCTAGGACCTCGTCAATGTTAGTGCATGAAGATCATGCATCGTGCCTTGGCTAAGACCCTTTATCTATGTCAGCTTGTGTCAAGAGCCGCTGCTCCCACAGGTAAGCCAGGGCTTAACACAGGAAAGACATTCATCTGTGCTATGCAGAGGCTTGACTGCCTTCGAGATGCCTGAGGTGCATGACTTTGCAAGGCCAGAAGATGGAAAGGGGCAGGACAGATCCCTCCCTTTTAGCCCTTTGGGATTGGCTAGCTGCTTGGTAAGTTGTTTGTGTAAGTGAGAGAGTGGTTGATTGGGGGTTGGGGGAGGATATGGTATGAGGAAAGAAGAGAGAGAGAGAGAGAGAGAGAGAGAGAGAGAGAGAGAGAGAGAGAGAGATTCAAACCTTTTCCGAAGACAGCGCTAGACACAAACGGCATCCGTATTCTTCACATGACATTGTATGCTGCCCATGGTGTGTGAGGTTACTCAAAAGTATAGCCAATAACGCAAGTGCTTATAGTGTTAAGATGGGACGCTCATCCATTGATTTTTGCAAATGCTGCTACTTGTGCTCGTAGGTGGTTAAAGCCACGCTGCTGCATCCTGCACAGTTGCCACTGATACTCGGCCCTTTTGGCCAAGCGTCATCATCCTGCCGACTCCGAGTACTGCACTTGGCCTTCTTGGAGACAAAGTGCACCGCACCAGGCGGCTTACAAAGCAGTGGCAATCCAAGAAACGAGGAGGTAGCCAGGTGTGAGAACCACATAGCAGGCAACACTGAAGTGACCAGTTGCTTGCTAGGTCCCGTTTTCCTTTGAGATGCTAGCACTTAAAAGCACATTGCTCATTCCTAATGCGTACAGGAGTGCATGGTCTGCAATACTGGGCTGTGTGCATCTACAAGAGCTTAACATATCAAGGACGAATATGCTTCCTCTCACAGATGGCGTTATGTCTCAGCTACCTGAGAAGCTGCCAATGCTGGAGGTAGGACATCGAATGCATCCTTACACAAAGGAGTTATGGGTCACTAATACATGCTGCAGAATGAAAAAATCAGTTTTATGTACATTGGTGAGAAAAGCCCCGTTGTGATGCTTTTGGGGTAAACGATCCAAGTAAAAACACAGTGAGGTCAATAGATCGTGATTGCTAAGCAAGACTGAGTGTTACCTGTGAGCATCCCTCTCTACTCCAGAAGTAAGAAGCAATTTTGTGGCTTGTATGTTGGCATGCATGCTTGTAAGAAATAGTTAGCCCTGTTTGCCTTTTACAGAAAATTTTCTGGCAGGCTGCTCTGTGTAGCCCTGATACTCTGTTACGCTCTTCAGTTGCATAAGTGTGTGCACTTTGAAATCACACAAGTCATGTTAATGATTGTATTAAGTCGAGCAATTGTGGAGGAACAGAGCTGAGCTTCTAGATGCTTGTTTGGCAATGCATTATTGCTTGGCTCATGTGTGTAGTCCAGCACATGCCCTTGTATGCCTGATGCCTGCAGGTACTACAATACAACGGATATTTGGTGAGTCTTGTGTAGAAGATGACACATAGTTTCCATGCGCAAATGCCTTTGCCTTCATCATGGATGTCCAACAAATCACCTGCTTATGCATGTCAAGCCTCTTGTTGCTGGTTGTCTCGAATCTTAGGATGCTTGCCGCTTGGCTGCCTCCACAACACACACATTTTGCCAATGGCAATGTAAAAAGCAATGCATTCAGGGAGGTTGCTTCCTCTACAACAGGCCTGTTTTGCTACAAGACCTGGCTGTTCATTCATCCAGTGAAAAGCAATATTTTTCAAGTGTTCATTCCCGTTTTGTACGTGGTGGTGCTCATGAGCATGTCACTGCATCAGCCAAATCCTGCACGGCAAGATCCTGTTTTGTGCCAATGGGTTGTAGGATGTCCAAGGACCAGGCTACCATCACCTGGCTCGGCTGCCTTTATTGTCCACACTGGCCATGGGATCAAACCAAGCACCTGGCAGCCCAAGCCAAACAGAGTTCCATCTTCAGCTGTGGCAGCTTCCACAGCAGCTGCAGTGCCTCAGTTTGTTGAACGCGGTGATGCACAGCCATCCTGGAGGCATCGCAGGTGGGCATGCTGGATCAGGTTGACTCCAGCATGGTTCCTCTTCTAAGAGCAGAAAAGAAAAGACTTGGCCATCCAAAATGGTTGTTGCAGTGGCTGGGAGCTCACTGAGAAGTGATGCGTCCAAAGGCAGATGCTGCTGCAGTGGCAGACTTCCATTTGTGCACGCTTGTAACTCTGTGATCAAAGGCTTTCCACCTGGCTTTCCACCTTGAGGCAGCCTGTAACTCTGTGCACGCTTGTAACTCTGTGATCACAGGCTTTCCACCTGGCTTTCCACCTTGAGGCAGCTTGTAACTCTGTGCACGCTTGTAACTCTGTGATCACAGGCTTTCCACCTGGCTTTCCACCTTGAGGCAGCTTGTAACTCTGTGCACGCTTGTTACTCTGTGATCACAGGCTTTCCACCTGGATTGAGGCAGCTTTCACTGAAGTTCTGCCGCCTTGTCAACAGCCTGAATGCGCATGACTCAAGCCAGGGAGCTCAGAAAGCGAGTGATACTTGCAGGTGCGTGCTGGATTTCTACTTGAACTTGCTGGCATACTTTTGTGCCAGGTGCACTTCATCGAAGCAAGTTTCTTCCATTGCACAGGATCTGCATGATGAAAGTTGCATGCACAGTTTCTTATTCTTTTCAGAGAGCAATGTGTTTGAGCCTATCCTTAAGCGTTGCTTCCTACTTAAGCCCAGAAGGGTGCTACATGGAGTGCAGGATGTTCAATCTGATCTCCCACCTTCCGAGCCTGATGAGCCTGCACATCTCAGGAGCCAATGAGATGGCTGAGCCAGGTAAGTCCTGTCTCCTGTTGGTCAATAACCTGAGAGTGGGTGTCCCAGCAGCGCTGTACCCATGCCACATTTCTGCTGTCGAAAACGGCGGTGTTTCAACCGTTTGACTTTAGGTCCAAGGAGGCATAAGGCTTTACTTCAGGCTCATAGCTGCCAATCATGGGGGTAGTGCAAATTTCAGCCGTGACTCAAGACCAATCTTGTTTGCTAATATGCTCTCCCCAAATTGGTCCAGGAGGCATAAGGCTTTACTTCAGGCTCACAGCTGCCAATCATGGGGGCAGTGCAAATTTCAGCCGTGACTCAAGACCAATCTTGTTTGCTAATATGCTCTCCCCAAATTACTGAGAGGAACAGCTCAACATACTTGTGACGCTTATGCTTCTTGCAATTCGTAATAAACAAACGTTCGGGCAGAAACAGGTTGGAGTGGACAAAACCAGTACTTGAGTGGTCTGTTATCTATCCTCAGCCATAAAAAAAGCCTAGGAGGTGCAAATGTCGCCAAGAATTCCCTCTTCTTTGCTTATGCAGAATGCAAGTGTACAATCAAGCTTAGTTCACAAATGGGCAAAGGATGCAGAGTCAAGGTTGAATTTTGATTTGACGCCATGGGAAGCATGGGGTCATCCAATTTGAAATGCACTTTTTAGCAAAGCTGAAGTGCCACAGTGCTCACTCTGTATTCTCATGCATCATTCATGCCATGGCGCTCATTCATGCAAGGTCACAATACAGTTACATTTGCAGGTTTCATCCACTGTGGTAGATGTGACCACAAACCTGTCTCTGTTTCATGAGTGATCTGGCTCGCTCACTTATGAAACGATCATGCAGCATTTTTAAAAACACCTGCTTTGTGTGGTGGATACTTTGGGGGCAGGCGCCTGGCAGCAGCTGGCTGTCAACTTGCACTACTTGGAGAATTTGTCCCTGTTGCTCCCTGGTCTGGAGACCTGCCCCAGCAGCAGCACACTTGTGCACGTGTTGCATGAGGTACGCTGGCTCTGCGTGCTGAGGTGTTGTGCTTCCTGAGGGTGGGCTGTTCGTGAGAATGGAGAGGTAGGTACTTAGCTTGTATCTCTTGCTGACCCTGTGCCAAGACTGGAAAGAAATTAGGAGCATTGGGCAAGCCCAGGTCCTGTGAACAGCCTCTCCGTGGAAAACGAGTGTTGCCACCCTGCCAGGTTCAAATTTGAGTAAGAGCTTTCAATGTCATCAAGGACGCTAACCACTTCTATTTTCAGCCACTCTTATCTTGCAATCTTAACCTGAGGGTTTGCTGGTTTTCCCAAGGCTAATAAAATTGGACGTACCGTGTTTGCTGCTTTATGCATAGCTTTTTGTTCTCGTCAGTGTTGGTGGCATAAAAAACACTTCATTGCCCTAATTCATGGCAAAGCTAAATTTGGTGAACATTTAAAGTTAATTTGCATAAGCACATTTGCATAGGACGCACAAGACCACGGTTCTACATTGTGAAACATTCCACCTGACTTTTTTTAGTGTGTATAAGGGCCTTCTTGAGGGGCATGCACCTTTTGAAGTATGTATATTCACTCCAAAAAAATATTTAAGAAGACAGACATGTTCAGCTTGATTTGTGTGCTTTGTCTCGTCCAGATTTGTTATTTAAAACTGCGTTTAATTTTTCCTGACTAATGTTCATCCAACCAAAAGTTTTGGCTGTTATGTCCATGGGCAATTTGCTTTGGCAAACTGCTAGAATCTGCTCCCGCAGAGCAGTTAAAACAAGATGATAGTGAACCTTGATTAGAACTATGTGGCTGCTTGCAACTAAAGTACTAGAGCTGTTACAGCTGACTAAGGATTATATATATGTGTTAAACCATGTGCACATCATGTCCTCTACTTGTTTTTGATCCTTAGATTGCAGGGATTACCAGCTTGCAGCATTTAAAGTTCTCCGTATATAGCCAGGGGCTACGCTTTATTGAAAAGGACCTCACACCCCTCTTTGTCAAGCTCAAGCGCCTGAAAAGCATGGTGGGTTGGCAGAAAGAAATGTGTAAGCCGATGAAGGTATTTCAATTGCAGTAGTCCTTGTTCTCATTTGCCTTTATGTTCACTGGCTTCATGCATGCTAAGAGGTCAAGAGAGGGAAAAGGAATGCTGGAGAAGGTTAGAGTGTGTATGTGAATGTGTCATCCCTCTCCAGAGGTCACTAATTTTGACGAGTACCCAAAAACACTTTACCCAAAAACACTTGTTCCTAGTTGTGTGTGTGAGTGCAAACGTTTAAAACTGGCTTTAATTGTCAATGGGATGCATGATAGCTGTCATTAATTCTTTATTGACTTATCCTCAGCCCAGCCATGCTATGCCAGAAATTGAGGAGTTCCTTCCCTGACAGTAAATGAGAATGCAGAGAAGTAGCAAGTTACTATATCCCTCTGCATGAAAAAGTGAGGGTGGAGCCCTAGAGGTAAGGCAAGGGAGCTTTTTTGAGCTTTGAGCTTTGAGTTCTGGCCATTTTCTGTGGAGTGGGTGCCATAATACATGTTCTGGCCCATATTTGACCCAGAATTTGGCTCCTAAGTAGCCTTTGGCTGATGTCTGATATTTTGGAGCAAAACAAGGGGGGGGATCAAAGTTTAGTTCCAAAGCACTAAGAGCGCGAGCGCATCTACTATGCAAAAATTGCAAAAAATGTGCATAAACCGGAAACAGGCAAGCACAATTTTGGCCATAAGTCAGGCCACAAGGTGTTTTGGCCACCAGCCATGTTTTCCCTTGGCCCACTGAAACCAGACAATTTCGAGTATGCCGGACCTTTACCTGGACCTTTCTGAGTAACCCTGCATACTCAATCTATGCCAGGGGGCACCCAAGGTGTGGGGCCAGAAAGCAGGCAAAACCCCTGCCAGTATGGTGTCCTTAGAAAGCGTTGGATAACTTACCCTACACAGTACTGCTCACTGGCTTTGCTTGGGTAATCCATAAAGAAGCCTTGCTACAAGGCTTTCTTGCATGTAAG
The DNA here is from genome assembly GCA_914767535.2 of Dunaliella primolecta. Taxonomy (NCBI): domain Eukaryota; kingdom Viridiplantae; phylum Chlorophyta; class Chlorophyceae; order Chlamydomonadales; family Dunaliellaceae; genus Dunaliella; species Dunaliella primolecta. The sequence goes on along the minus strand of OU611754.1, from coordinate 8,533,918 downwards.
CAGCTCATGCTCTTGGGCTCTGCTGAAATTAAAATAAAGAAAAACTATCTAGGCAGAGAGACCTCTCCCTTAAGCAATTAAGGGGAAGAGTCTCATTGGCTTAAAAAGTCCCCACTACCACGGAGCTAAAGAAAAGAGCTAGTTTATGGGGTTCTGGAGGGTTTTTAGAAGCACGTGGCTCCAGAACCTGGCCCTGCTGTACCTGCAGGAACTGGGCGTCCTGCAAGATCTCAGATCCTGTAATGGGCAGACCAGTGCAGATAGGCCCCTGGATCCCAGATCTGACATTGCCCCAATGATTGTGGAGCACCTGCCTCAATGCAGGTGAGAAGGGTTTGAACTCGGCTTGGTGGTGTATGTCACTTGAAGCAACGTGACCAACACATTGTATTTGCACATAAAAAATTGTTTCATGCATTTGAAGTTGCGTGTTGCTGTGTATAATGGTACTCATACTCCCGCCTTTGTACTCTTCCTTGCCTTAGGCGTGATATTTCAAGGCTTGAGTATGATGAGCTCTGTGGTTGTATTTGCATGATGATTATCACTCTTCACATCATTCTTCTTGGTGCGCGTAAAATCATTGGCACCTCATACCCCTTGAGAAGCTTGGCCTTCACACCCTGTGCTTATTCTCAAAATTCATGCTCATTCTGTCCAGTGAGCTAATAGGCTTGCCAGTGCAAGGTTTGCTGTCCAGAAATGCAATGATGATACTCAACACATAGGGCAGGAATGGGGCTCTGCTCATCTCCCTCCTGATGCCCATTGGCCTTTCTTTTTTTCATCTGGTGGAAAGGGTGCACACTTCCTCAGCCCTTAATGTCCTCCTTTCCTTGGTTGATGTAGGGATTGTCTTCACCGCCTAGATTCTAGCATAATTTAGGATAGGCCTGCGAGCCTCGTTGGCGAGGCCCTGGCCAGCTCACCAGTTAGAAAGTCTTTCCTAAATGCACACAGCTGGACCTGGCATGCATAATTTGTTCTTTTCCTCCCTTCTTTCCCTTCCTTTCCACTTGCTATATAACTTTTCTTTTATTTCTTTGACGTTGGGTATGGCCAAATGCTGAATTGGCCCTTCAGCATTTGTTTTCTTGCCTCAATGCAGAAAAGTAAAACTTTGCCGAAACACCCTCTCTGCGCATAGTTAGCAATGCAAACCGCAAGAGAGTATCAGCAGCCCTCATTGTTTCTTATCCTGCAGGTTCAAGCTGCTTGTAGATGATTTCGATTCAACTGTCCAGGGCTTGGATCAGACAATGGCATACCTAGAAGAGGAAGACGCTGATCCTTTGGATGTAAATGCAAGCGATCAGGGAGGTGCTGGTGATGATCTGCAGAGCTTGCTGAATGATCCAGACCTTAACGCTGAACTGCAAGCCCTCGAGCTTGAGGAACAGAACGTATGACTGCTGCAATGAACCAGAATATTATATTCACCAACAAGTGGTGAAATGTTGGAAGGCCCCGGATCACTTCCAGGTTTCCTGGTCTTATATTACCCAAAAGGGCCCGCAGCTCCGCCCTAGGACCATTTTTTGCTCTCAAATCTCTGTTTTTGAAACCTTTTTACACAATGCTCACCTCCTGCATTAAAAAATGGAAGTGTTCAGGCAAAACATGAACTTGTTGGCAATCCAGTGAGATTTTATTAAAAGGAAATGGCTAGAAATGGGCCCTGGTAACACAGGAAAAAATGGCCTCCCCGCTAGACCATAACCCACAGTACCAGCACTACTGGAGCGCCAACCCCCGAGACATTCTCTTTGGTGCCTTACACAATCCCTTCTCTTCCAGATTTTCAGGCTTCTCTGTCTGCCATCCCTTTTATGACGAGAATGCTATGACTCAGGCCCTACGTCATGCTATCTACTCAACAAATCTCAACACAAAGGCCACTGCTACTTTCATGTTCCTCCCTGTCTGGGGAAAACAAATGATAACTGACCCCTACTCCAAACTCATCACTGCCTACCTACATCTCTGCTGTGAACTTGGTACGATCGCACGCACCAACCTTTGCTACGATGATCCTCAATCCTGCCCTAATCAAGAAATACCTCTCTCCCAGCACGCTTGGGACCTCCAAATAATTGCAGTCCGGAACACAGCTGCAAGGACTCATCTGAACAATCATAACCCTGCATGGCTACAGAGCCTGGCCACGGCTGTTCCAGAAGCCAAATGGAAGCTACTCAGTGTTGGCAACCATTCTACTCTCAATACAATGCTTGTTGATATGCCTGGATATAATAAATGCCAACGCCTCCCCTCTGACAAACGACAAATATCTAGAATTCAAACCTATCCACACATAGATAATCAGGAAGAACTCTTTGTTCCTAACCAATCTAGCCCAACCCTCACGCTCAAAGTCCCTGACTGGAGGACATGGGCGTACACTGATGGTAGCTGTCATGTCCAAAACGGCAAACAAGAAATAGGAGCAGGCGTCTACTACCCTCTCAGTGACAGCAAATATTTTGTTGAACCTAACGGTGCTGGAATTACCAACACCATATGTAGAGCTGAATTAGCAGCAATTGCTGCTGCCATCACGCACTCTTATTCACACATTGCCTCAGACAGTCTAACCTCTCTCCATCAAATACGTAAACAACTGATTTACCCTGAGAAGCACAAACAACACATTCAAGGGGATGTCCTCAAAACCATTTCTACTCTTATTAGCCACTCAGAAACCAATATCTGTGTTTACAAAGTAAAATCTCACGCTGGCACTGCTGGTAACGAATGTGCAGATGCTATTGCAAAACATCAAGCAAACCAAGCCAAAAACATTGTGGCTGACACTGGGATCCCCTGTGCAGGCCCCGGCGGTAATCCATTTTCCCATGTTTTTTGGTCAGCCAAGGACGAAAAAAGGGAACATGCAGCTGGCGCACCCACAGCCCCTGCACCCGTTCCTAAAATCACCTACCTCCCCAATCCTTGTAAACCTTGTAAACCTTGTAAACCACAACTACCTCCTCAATCTTAAAATGCTCTCAAGTCTCATATGCATGCAAAACACAAACTTGGATATGCCAACTCCAAAACAGGCTACTACTCATACTATCAGAGCTTGTTACCACACGTAGATAAGAAAATCAGCAATGCCTTTAGGAACATGTCTGGTATATCCTTTCCTGTAAAGCGCACCATTTTTCAATATCGCACTGGTACTCTCTATAATCAAAAACATGCGGTACTCTTCAAAATGTCCACCGACCCTAATTGCCCTCTCCCAGGCTGTCGCCAATTAGACAGCGCTCTCCACATGCTCTCGGGCTGCCAAAATCATATCATCTCCAACATGAGAACTGAACGCCATAATATTGCTGGTAGAATGATTATTAAAGCTATGAGTAAAAGCCCTTGGGGAGCAGGCCTAGTTAACACAGACGTAGGGAACAATGATAGGTTGGCGCAGCACAACCTCCGTATTCCTGCACATGCGTCAAACAGGATTATACCCCCTTACCTCTTTCCTCGTAACTTTCCTAAGAGACCTAGGCTCACCTCCAGCCGTCCTGATGCTATACTAATAACCCCCTATCATGCCAAACCCACTTCTTCCTCTCCCTTTGCCCCATGCTCACACCATGTGCTACGCAGCAGGCAGGACACCTCACAGAGGTCTAGAGGACCAAGCCGCGTGAGACAGCCCCATCAACTGAGCGCTGACCAGCGGCACGTCCACCTAATTGAAATAAAATACTGTGAAGACACGAGGCCTGGGCATCAGCTGGAAGTGGCACAGCGGCAGCATGCAGATCTGTGCAAGAATCTAAGTGCTAAAGCTGTGACCCTTCATACCATACTCCTCGGTGTTGGTGGGACCTGTTACACTGAGCACACTTTGAACCAATTTAAAAAATTAGGACTTGACCACCAGCGTGCCATTAAACTTGCTCGTAAGTTGCATGCTCATTCTGTTGTTTATGCCGACAAGCTTGTTACCACAAGACGTGCTATTGAAAACAAAAATACTTCCCACAACCAGGTTCGGGAGCCGGGCGCTTCTAGTAACCCTCCAGATCCACATTAGCTCTTTCTTTTTAACTTCGTGGTGGAGGGACTCACGGCTCTCTCGAGCCAATGGGTCTCCTTTTCCTTAATTGATGTAGGGAGAGTCTTCTCTGCCTACGTAGTTTTTCTTTTTTTCTTTTTCTTTCTGAAATGGCTAAAATTCTTTATTTTGCCAACCACTAGGTCTTTATACATCATTTCTTTTGCATGATTATCATTTTTTTCATTCAGGACTCCAAATCATTAAAAATGTTCCCCAGCCGGTGCAGTTTGTGATCGGGAGTGAAGATTTGGTGGGAAAAACTTGGGTTCACACCGCAGCTAATTAGGGGGTCGTACCCCAATTTGGAATCGTTGAGGTCTAGTGCTATAGAAAGCCAACTCCAGGTTGGGGCACACCTATGCAGGAAGCATGCAAAAAGAAGGCAGTTTTAGGCCCCAGATACTTCCCTCTGCCTGAATTCCTCACCAAGGAATTGCAATTTTTTATCCTGTGCATGGCGGTACTCATACTTTCGGACAAGCTGTTTGTCATAGGGTGTCGTCTGAAAAGAAAAGAAAAGAAAAAGAAGCTGTGAAGTGTATGCTGCTCCTTTGCAGGCATGCCGTCGTTTTGCAGACATGGAACACACAAAGAAAGACTGTACTCCTTCCAAAAAAGGGAGAAAAAAAGACAACACCAGCCGAAAGGCTGCGTGCATTAAGGAAAGGCTCCCTAGCTAGCAAGCTGGAAAGGGCCTCACCAAAAGGCCCTCAAACCTAAATCAACTTGATCAACTTAGCTAGACACCGACCTGTCTTCTTTCTCTGCCTGCTGGACTTATCTCTGTCTGAACTTCATGGTGGGGTGGTCATACGGTCTGTGCACCAATATGGCCCCCTTTCTTTATCTGATGTGGAGAATGTTTCACTGCCTACGTTGTTTTTCTTTTCTTTTCACTGAAGCATACATAATCCTTATAAGGAATGGAAATGGTTGCAGCTGTATCTGAGTACAAGGGCAGCTGAAGCAAAAAGGTACGCAATCCTCATCACTGCATGTGGGTCTCCTAGTTGCGGACTACAAAATCATGATCTATCACGAGTCAAGTGGGCAGACCCGCATCTGGGTTGTGGCAGAAGAAGGAACTTGATGGGCTGGGGGGGGTGCCACAAGAGCAGCTCCAGCAACCAGGCAGAGGGTTCTTGCCACAGCCTTCTAACCTACTCTAACCATCATGGTACAAGATGATGATATCGTACTACATGTCTAGTAGACTTGTGTCTCAACAGGATTGCCGCACCATTATCCTGTGACAATTATGTAGTGCTGTGAAGACAACTGCTCTAAGCACTAGCTTCATGCTACTCAGGAACAGTGAAGACAACCGTGGGTCCTCGGAGAGCACTGCATTCTGCTTGTACACAAACATGCATGCAACGAATCCAGCTACAATTTAGGTCACAAGGGCACGTACGTGGGTGTGTATGTGTGCGTGTGTGTGTGGGGGGGTGTGCGTGTGCGTGTTCGAAAGTGTGGATATGTGCATGTGTGTGTGTGTTTGCGTGCGTGCGTGTTTGCGTGCGTGCATGCGTGCGTGTTTGCGTGTTTGCGTGCGTGCGTGCGCGCGCGCGCGCGCGTGTGTGTGTGTGTGTGTGTGTGTGTGTGTGTGTGTGTGTGTGTGTGTGTGCGCGCGCGTGAGTGTGTATGTGCGTGCATGCTTGCGTGCGTGCGTGCGTGCGTGTGTGTGTATGTGTGCGTGTGTGTGCGCGTGTGCTTGCATGCGTGTGTGTGCGTGCGTGTGTATGCGTGCGTGCGTGCGTGTTTGCGTGTGTGTTTGCGTGCGTGCATGCATGCGTGTTTGTGTGCATGCGTGTTTGCATGCGTGTGTGTTTGCGTGCATGCGTGTTTGCATGCGTGTGTGTTTGCGTGCATGCGTGCGTGTTTGCATGTTTGCGTGCGTGTGTGTGTGTGTGTGTGTGTGTGTGTGTGTGTGTGTGTGTGTGTGTGTGTGTGTGTGTGTGTGTGTGTGTGTGTGTGTGTGTGTGTGACCAAGTTGAATGGGATTATAACGATGAATCGTTTAAAATATCTATAAAAATTGACGTAGAAGGTACTACTTGGGCGAAGGGAATTAAAATCTAGCTGTCATCTGTCCAATATCTTGATCCTCAACCAACGTAAATGCAATGGACGGCAAATCCCTGTAATTCAAAGACATAATGTCTTGCTTCAAGTCAGGACCGCGCTCGCGCGATCTTTTGCAGCAAGCCAATTCAGAGCGCAGGGACCTGAACACTCAAAACCAGCAGCTGGCTCGGAAGGTCCAGCAGCTCAATGATGCATTGCAATTGCAGAGGCAAGAGGCAGGGCAAGCCCAGGAGCAGCAAGCAAAGGTGTTCACCGCATTTTACCCTTCTGTCTTCACACACACAATACATTTGGCTGAGTTAGAATGCCTTGCTTCCGTGACCGGCAAAGTTCCTTACTGCTTTCATCAGTTGCTGAGACAGTAGGCTTCTTCCCCAGCTGCATTAAATAACTTGGAAGCTTCTACCTACCTACCAACTCCCAAGCTTCACAACTTGAGACCAATGTCAGACCACCACAGTCAGGAAGTCGTGGATGGAAATGATATTCTGTTGCCATCCCCTAATGGCCGCAGCTCCAGCACTTCTTGGAGAATGAGATTGACAGCAAGAATCGGGCACTTATTGAGTGCCTGAAGACTCTGGGCACATCTGAACACGGCGTGAAAGGTGAGGTTTCCCAACTTACATATACACACACAAGCACACGCACACACACACACACACACTCACGCGCACACACGCACACACACACGCACACACACACACACACACACACACACACACACACACACACACACGCACACACACACACACACACACACACACACACACACACACACACACACACACACACACACACACACACACGTGCACACACACACACACACACACACACACACACACACACACGTGCACACACACATACACACGCCTGCTTGTGCCTTATTGAGGTGCAACTGCTGTTGGAAAAATGTCCTCGACTCCTGCACGTGTTTACTGGTCAGCTTCCCTTTAGATACAAGGAACCCAAAACATGGAAAAGGCAGAAACACCTTTTTAAGTTTCCCTGCAATTGCAGCGACTCATGACATGATTGCAGATGCGTTGCATGCTTCTCGCTTGCTCAATGTTGCAACCACGAATGAGCAATTGGTTGTCCACATCATGGTGCGCATACAGGCACGCTCCAAGGCGTGAGCAGTGACTCTCCCGAGGAATCAACTCCAGCAGCCATTCAGGCTTTTGAAGCTTCTCACAAGGCGTTGTGCACCAGTTTGAGAGAAACTAGGCGGGATCTGGAGGTCACAAAGGAGAGCAACCAGAGGCTTGTGCAGGAGGAGGCCACAGCCCAGGACCAGAAAGCAAAGGCTGAGTCAAAGGCAAAGCGGCAGGTGTGCAGTCATCCACTTCTTCAGCGGATGAGAATGCAAAGGGCTCACCCCCGGTGCCTTTTTTTTTACTTCATGCAGGGAGTTTGCTGCCTTTATAATCCTATTTGCTTGTGTGCTGGAGCGGCTGCAGGCATAGTGAAGTTGTTTAGCTTTTGCTGGAGCCTTCCGAGGGGAAGAAACTTGGGCTGTTGGCGATTAGTAGTTTTTGATAGGGAGGAAGCCGCAGTCCTCCCTCTTACAACCCCCTGTGGATGTGAGGGCAGCAGCGCCTAGTAGGCAAAAAAAGGTCAAAAAGACACCTTGAAACTTGTGCTCCGTACACTATTTGTGAATGAGGCGTGTTGGAATTTTGAGAGGGCAGTGCTGATACAAGAGGTTAAAGTCCCTAAATATCTGTTGTGATGTGGACTTCATAATTCAGGCACAGGCTGTGCCTTACTGGCAGGCGACGCCTACTGTCCATTGCTTGAACTTGCACCCAACCTGACCAATTCAGCTCATACTCTTTTATTCAAAGCTTACATTAGGCAACCATGCACGCCTGCCCCCTTTGCTTTGCCTCTATTGTTGCTGATGTTGAACAAGCAACTTCAGCTCCTGCGTAAAAAACAGTGCAGCTTACCTACACTTAAAATACTTATGTCACCAGCAAGCAAGCACTTTGCTATTTTGCTGGCCTGGATGAATGAGGATTCCAGTGACCACATGCTGCATGTCATTTTGAATGTACATATGTTCCTCATGGTTGCAACACAACGCAGTTGGAGGCTGCAGAGATGCGATCTAAGGCCCTGGAAGACAACAACGCAGGGCTGAATGGTGGGTGCCATTTTATCCAAGCACCACAGCTGTGCACTTTCATTCATTTTTGGTATATATATATTTTTTTGTTCAAGCTTGTATATAAGGACGATAATTTTTGGAAATTTGGTGTTGGCCCTGGCGGGGTGGGAGCAAATCTGCATACTGCCGAAGCTTTTAAGCCTTGCATGCTCACTGCCTTGCATGTTCCCTTACCTGCTATTTATGCCTAGATGACTGCAAAGAGCGCTCATGCGTACACACGCACACACACTAGCACACACAGAGTAACCTGTCACTTCTGCGCACAGAGATGATCAAGGAGCTGCAGGGTCGGCTGGATCAGGTGGAGAAGGAGCGACGGGATGCAAGGGAGAAGGGGCTGGCGGGTGAGGACAAGGTGAGTCGTGTTTGACCTTGCTGTCCATCTTGCTCATCTGATCTGTCATGTATTTTGTTCTACAGCACCTCACGGTTGCTCATGCCATCCATCTTGCATATGATATGCAGCATATCATATTACACCTTCCGTGCGCATGAAGCATCTTGCGTATGATATGCAGCATGCCATATTACACCTTCCGTGAGCATGAAGCGGAGTCTGGCTGGATAGGACAAGGTAAGTTGTGCGCGCCCTTACATTCCATCCAGCAGTTAGCTTTGCATTGCATTCTGCACCTTTGATTCACCTGGAGCAGGCCCTGGCAGGCAAGACAAAGGTGAATTACATGCAATTCTGCTTCCCATCTTGCAAGCAGTTCTGGTCAGGAGCAGGGGCAGGTGATGGAGAACAAGGGCCTGACACCCACTGAAAGTGGCGTACATACATCCTATGCTCCTCATAGGGAGTGGCACCGCAGGCTGCTGCAGCAGTGCCAAGTGTGCTGACAAATCAATTGTTTAAGCTTGTCCTCTGTGCCCAGCGGGTGTTCAAAGGAGGGCAGGCAGTGCAGCGATAATTCAGGTTCCTTGCCGGTTCTTTCCCTCCCCTCTTTATGTGTCCCATGTGTGCAAATGCAGCAAGAGCTGAATGAGACACTTATGCAGATGATAACAGGGGCTGACACAGCCAGCCATCATTTTTGAGCCTGAGCAGAATTAAAATCTCTCCCGTACCATTGATCGAGGCCCATGAGCTGTTGCAACAGGCTTCCACGGCCAGGCATGCAAGTCATCATTGCCTCTGTGCCGCCGAAGAGGAGGAAACCAAAAATGAAAAAAAGAAGACAAGAAGACCGAGTGTCATTTTCTGTGCCCTCTTCCCCTGTCCTTTGTGCAGGTGCAGCAGATGCAGCAGGAGCTAGATGAGGCCTATGAGCTGGTGGACACATCCAGGCAGGAGGTGCAGCGGCTTCAAAAGCCAATATCACATTCTTGTGCCCTTCTCTAATTTTTGCGCAGGTTCAGCAGATGCAGCAGGAGTTAGATGAGGCCCATGAGCAGGCTGACACATCCAGGCAGGAGGTGCAGCGGCTCCAAGAGGAGCTGGCAGGAACGGCACAGGCAAGCCAGGGACAGGGCGTTCACTAACAGGGCTTTCACTGACTGGGTTTTCACTGATAACCTCAGTGATTGTGCCTATATAATTGGTGTGAACATGCTTTTCAGAGGGATCTCCGTAGCACCCCGCTGCAGGGCATGTCATGCTTCTGCGCCCCTCTCCTGCAAGCTTCTATTTTGCTCAATGCTCCCGGACAATATTGCTATAGTGGAATTGTGGATGTCCTTGCAGCACTTACCTCATACGGCCGTGCTCAACATATGGCTTCATGCCTGGGTTACTGGTTACAGGTTACAGGAATGAAAGGCTTCCAGTCAAAACAACTGACTGCTAGCCTGCTCATCAACACTCGTGCCAGCGTTTCATGCTTTGTTGCTCATCAAATGGCACAAAAATGGCACAATTAAATGGCTGCTGCACCTTCATCCAGTTCTCCATGCATGGCCTAGCTGCAGCGCTTATATTATATATATATATATATATATATTTTTTTTTTTTTTCAGGCGCATATAGGGAGATTCATGCCTCCTGAGGACAGAAGCACACAGCCCTCGCGTCCTTATCATTATGTTTAATAAAGCATAATAAAGCACTCTCAACCACTTATGCTCTCTCTCCCTCTCTCTCCCTCTCAACACACACACACACACACACGCGTGCGCAGAGGCTGCCTCACTTCACTAGCAGTTCTGACAACTTTGTGTCCTGCGTGTTGCAATGCATGCTGTCTTCACCCTCATGTTGTGCCCCCTTACTTGTCTCTAGTATCTGATGCACATCACGCTTTGTGTTGTGCTTGCAGAATCTGGAGCACCACAAGCGCATTCTGGCGGCCACTGAGCAGAGGCTGGAAAAAGCAGAGAGCATGCTTGTGGAGTTGTGAGTGCACGGTGGTATGCATGTGTGCATTTGTAAAAGCATGGGGCGTTTGTATTGATTGTGTGAGCTTGCATGCTATGCAATAATTGCTAGATGCCCGTGTGTGTACAGGGCAAGGAATGTACGTGATCTGCACAGGGTCGGTGTGTTGCTGCTGCACGCATGCTGGCACAATGATGGTGGACGCAGCTTACTTTCTCCCATGCTTTAAAGGCCGCGGTTCCACTCCTGTGGCACAGGGCTTGCTGGTAGAGCAGGTAACCTCCAACAGCAGCTAACAATTGGGAGCTCACCTAGCTGTGTTAACACACAATCCTTATCTGCTCCTGTTTAATACATGGACATGTTTAAAAAATTGAAAGAAAACTGTGTGCAGACCAAAGCTGGCTGCATGCATGAAGGACCTGCTCTTGGCAAGCTGTTGCTGCTGCTTTTGCTATTTACATGCAGTGAATTGCTGAAGACCCAGGCAGCCCAGGCTGAGTCAGACCTAAAGGCAACACGAGCGGACCTGCATGACACAAAGGTGATGTCCTGCATGCCAGAACAAAATGCACATATGCCGTAGGCCATGGCTAGGTAACCATATGCACGCGGCCTTCAGCCTGCGTAGACTTTTTTTTCTTTTTTTTCCAGCCAGACCTTCGTGACCCGCTCATCAAAGTGCGCAACATGAAATGGTGCACGCTTGTGCGTAGTGGTGTGCAGGACCAGGTTTGATCATGGTGTAGTCTTGCTGTTGTGTTATTTAGAAGGGCTTGTCATCGAGGCTTGTGTGTAGTGGTGTGTAGAACCGGTGTTGATCATCGTGTAGCCTCGCTGTCGTGATGTCTAGAAGGGCTTGCCTTTGCCCTGAGGCTGCTTGGAGTGCACTAGGGTACCATTCACCTACCGGTGTCATTGCTCTGATGTGGCAGCATGCGCCTTGTATTGTACACGCGCGCTGTCCAGCGTCATTCAAATATCACAAGGATGGCAATGACAACAGGCTTGTGGTCGAAGCGCTTGCCTGCTTGCCCGCCCAGCATTTGCTGAGAACCTTGCTGGCTCGCTAGTTTGGGAGCCTCTGCGTATGCATGTGGCCTTTTAATTATCACAGACTTTCATACTTTTCTTTCTTAGTCCAGCATCAGCCAGGCCTGTCTGCGCTATACAAGCCAACCTGCAGGTAGTGCAAGGGTGCTCATGCACAACAAGTTTGCTGTACTGACCAGGTCTAAGTGCAAGTGAAATTAGTGCATGAGTGTTCATGCTCTTGACCACCTTGATCACCATGCCGAGAATGGGCTAGTTGCCCTGCAAGCAGGGATTTTTGAACATGGGTTTGGTTAGAGGAAGCTGGCATCAGAACAATTGTGATTGGCCATGCTCATGCACATTGAGTACCTTGGGCCTCAGGCTAAAACCTCTGGTGCCTGAAAATAAAGGGTGTTGTTTTCTATGAGTTTTTTTGAATATATATACACAATTGGAGCTGCTGGCAAATGGAGATGACCTGGTAGTATTCCTTACTTGTACGATGATCTGACATATCTCTCAAGCAGGCAAGCTCATTGTTGTATTTTTGCAGGAGCGCCTGGCTTCCTCCACCACCAAGTCAATCGCCCAGGGTGTGGAAATTGAGACGCTCACCAAACGCTTGGCTGATCACAAGGAAAGGAAGGACCTGATGCTGACCCAGCTGACCCAGGTGTGTGTGCGCGCGCATGATTTTGTACGTGCATGCGCACATCCGTGCTGGGACTTCTGTTTTTGCTTGCTCATGAGCGACCAAGGGATGTCAAAGTGTGCTCCTTCTCAGTGTTTAAATGAGTGCTTTCCTGGATCGCCTGAACGCAAATCGTAGCTCACACAGACCCTTTCTTGCTCATGGTCGACCAAGGCACGTCAAAGTGTGGCTCCTGTGCATCAATGTTAATTAGTGTGCCACAGGTTGTCCCCGTGACCGGAAACCCCTAAACAGCATCATTCAGCCAACTTCCCTTTCTGCACGCACCACTGTGCGTCCTGGGCGTACCAAACATCTTTGTGTGACCCCAGTGTTGAGGACCGCCGAAAAGTTGGCATGTGAAGGTGCTCTGTGTGGCTCAGAAGCTGGTTTTGCACCCTTTTGGGCACCAACTGATCAGCGCTCCTGGACTTAAGCTGCTCTTGGGTACCTTGAAAGATGCAGCAGTATCAGATTTTGCGGGGGGGCACTGTGAGAGCGTACTGGTGGGTTCCACCCATTGGGAAGGTGCAGGCACGGAAGGAGGACCTCTGCTGCTCACCCGGAAAGCTCCCCAGCCCCCCATCTTGTACAGAAGTTAGGGGTGATGTAATACTTCTAACAAAGCTTGAATGAGGTCAATCCGCGGCCTGGCTTAAAATTGGCAGATTGATTTGTTGTGTTTCTCACAGCATTTCCCCTTCTTCTTGCCTTCCTTGCTGAAGAACTCAGCCCTCCCGGGCTGAAATCCAGTCAGCTTTGCAACAGATATTTCAAGGGCAATGATACTTCAGATAAAATTTAGATGAGGTCAATCGGTTGTCTGATTGGAAATCAGCACATGGATTTGTAGCTCCTCCATTGTTCTTTGCCTTTTCACTTCATGTTTTGCTCCAGCTCGCCCCTGCCAGCTGGAACACGGTCAGCTTTGCAACAGATAAGGGCACAGGGGGGAAAGTTTGTTGACAAGCCGCGGATTGGTGGAGCGGCTGAGGAGTGATACCTGTTTTTGTAAGGATCTTTTATCATGCTGTCCAACATGACCTCCTTCATTCCATCCCTGCCAGCCCCACACTTAACCCCACAGCACCATCTTAGCACTTGCTTGCAGAGCTTGCTATCCAACGCACTGTTCAGGTCCTGTGATGATGCAGGAATGCGCAAGTTATGAGGTTACATAGTTATTAAGACACTCGTTTGCCCTGGCCTGGCTCTGGGGGGGTTCCAGCTGTGGGGACGACCCAAATGCATGCAGTGCAGATGAGAACAAACGCATGCTCCGCCCAGGCTAACTCAACAGGGGTCACATTCTGTGTTGCTGCCAAAAGGCTGCCTGGCAAAAGCAAACAAGCATTCTTGTACAAGCAGGAGATGGGGTGCGTACGTGTCTGCAGACAGCGGGGTGCTCTCAGCTCAGACGCCAAAATGCACACCTGCATTGATACAGCACACTCGCTCCACCCTTCCACAAGCACGCGCCAGGGAAACCTGTCGCATGGCTCTTGAATTGCTAACATGCATTGTGCCACCAATGGCACAAGTCATTGGCACGTGCTTTTTAGCCAATGTCGCCCTGCATGCCGAACCTCGTGTCTTGAGGACATGTGGGTTGCTCATTTTTACCTGCATTCTCATCTGCACTAGGTGGGTTCAGCCACACAAAACGTGCATACTAGTTTGTCCACATACCTACTTATTCATCCTCCTCATGCCCTGCAGGCCACAGTCTTGTGGATGCATACCTACATTTAATAGGTTCATGCAAACATTTGTGTGCTCCTTATGCCCCACAGGTTGAATCCTTGTGAATAAATGGCCACACTTTGTAGGCGCACATACTTAAATTCTTGTGCTCCTCATGCCCTGCACCCCAGATCCTTGTAGTATGCATCTACATATTAATGCTTCTCTCTCATGCTCTGCAGGCCAAAGGCGCGCTAAGCAGTGTGGAGGCGCAGCTGCAGGACACAAATGAAAAGTATTTGGCAGCAAAGCGCGAGTTGCTTGCTTCGAATGAAAAGGTGGGGCCTTGTGCCTGATGCCCTCACTGGTTGATTTGCTTGGTCCCCTGATTTGTCTGAGATCCTGGTTTATGCTTTTGTCACTGCTGTTGTCGAAGCCTTGCTCATGCAGTTCGGCAGCTGCTTTCGTTTACGCTGTAGTTAAAGCCTTGTCGACGCAGTTGCTGGCTGACAGGGAGCCTCCTGGCTGGTGTATGTGACAGCTGGAATAGGACATCAAATGGTTCCGCTTGCTCATGCAGCTGCTGGCTTACAGGGATTCTTTTCAGTGTTTCATGATTGACTGCTCGATTCAAGGGTTGTGGAAGCAAAAGAGGCCACAAGTCAAAATGGCTGAGCATTCGGCGCAGATTAAAACGCATTGGCGTCATCAAATCCATCCACAGCAAGGGACTTCCTGTGATCCTAAAGCCTGCATGTTTGAAGACCTTGATGGCTTGGCTACTTGAAGGCAAAACTGGTGGCTGTCACAAGCACAACTTCCTTGGATGGGATAACAGAGCAATAGATACCTGTCTGTACTGCGCCCACTCTTGTGCAGCTGGCATCCACGCTGCGAGAACACCACGCTACTTTAGAGGTAAGGGTAAGCAGCTATAGCCAGCGCGGCACTGATTATATCTGGGGCAGGTTCCAGGCTCTAGTGCGATTCCCCAAGGAAACTATGCTTGAAGGGTTGCAGGGCAAGCAGACCAGCGCATGATGCTGCGTAATGCACCGTTTATCTTACGACCCTCAAATCATGATGGAATTTTCATCAACGCAAGACTGGTGTAAATGTAACTGGGGTTCCAATAAGTGCAGCAAGGTGTTTTGAGGCTTCTGCTTGATCTTTTGATCCATGAGACCTCCTGCGCTTTTAGCTGTTCCTTTGTCCTCTTTTCCTCAATTGGAGCAGGGACTGGTTTGCTGCCCATAAATTTGTTTCTGCTCTTTCCTATACTGGTTCGTGTGGCTGTATGTATGCATGCATGCAGGAGATGAGCGGCTCTGGGGACACGCTGCTGATCACCAATCGAGAGCTCAAGGTGAGGAATGGATGGGTCAGGGTGCAATGGGAATTGCGAAAATGGTATCTTGTATGGCTAGAGCAGGGGGGGAGATCTAATTCCAGCTTGCACCCTTTCTGCAACAGAAAAGTGCGACCTAGATCCCAGTGTGCCATTGTATACAGCTGCGCCTGTCTGCAGGGGCAGAGGTGTGAGGGTTTGCATGGCCGCTTTTTGCAGCACGCTTGACCTTGGAACACCTTTGTGTACGGAGTTCCTACATGAGGAGAGGAGTGACAATTCCTTTGCTTAACTATTGACAGGACTTGGGATGTAGCTTAAAAGCTCTCAAGCATGCCTACAAGACTGTGTGGATGCACATGGCAGCGCAGAGTTATGAAGAACAGGTTGCAGGGCTTTGTTGCCAATAACTGCGATCAAAGTCTGGGGACAATGCATACATACATCAACGCATTGTGCGTACTTCAATGCACGACACTCAGGAGTGTAAGAAGCATTTGGAAGAGGCCCGGCAGGGCATTGACAGCCTACGCGCGCTGCGCAGGGAGGCTCAGCAGAAGCTCAGAGAAGCAAGCGCGGAGCTGCAGGTAGGTGTCCTGTGGAGTGCTGTCCAAGCGCTTACTTGTTGAACTGTAGCGCAGTCAAGGTGTGCTGCCCACGCTTTGTCTCCTTGTGATGCAGCAATGTTTCAGCTGTGTTGTGTTTGCCCTACAATCGACCCAAGTCGGTGCGCCTGTCCTCGCGGTGAAGGCTCCCAGCATGGTTTCTCATGTGCACCTGCAGTGGAATATGACTTTTGCCCTATGCGCATGTGCGCGTCTGTTCTCAACATTAGAGAGCCTTGCACTGTCAACCAAGAGTGCACTGTCAACCATGCTCACCTGTCACTCTGTCTGGTTTCAACACCTGAAGTGCTTATGAGCGAATCCACAACCTCATTCCCAGGACTCAGCTCTGGAGTGCAGGCTTGCCCACACACGCGCGGATCCCCTCATGGACACGTGCGCAGGTGTTGAGCACGCATTGCTCGAGTGCTGACCGTGACAACGCATGCAAGCGCTCGCTCTTGGCTTCGATTGTGCGCCTGGCCTCTTCCTTTGCTGGGCAAGGCACCTTTGTAAAGGTGAGAAGGCGCCTTTGTTGCAATGCTGGCTCAGTGCGTGGACCTGATCATGCTGAAGAGTAGAGGCTAGCTCACGGACCCGTCAAGGGCCGCAACTGGGTAGGCAGCTCATGCTTGCTATTTCTAGTTCTTGGCTTGGGACCATGGGCTCGGCCCTCAAACAGGAACCCTCTTTATTGCCTTCACCTTGCCTGCCTGGCTGCCTGGCTGCTTGTTGCTCTCCTGAAGTCCTGGAGGCTGCGGTTGTCTTGAAATGCGGAAGCACTGTGTTTGCTGGAACTGGGGTTGAGTATCAAGCTGAATGTCAGGTTTTTTCCTTCCGGTGCGTGGACGTAGACTTTGCTGTCATCCAAAGAGAATGTTGAGGAATGTACAATCGTGAAACAATTGTAGTGCTTGGTTATAATTGGGTACATAGAGTGCGCAACTGTCACAGCTGCTTTGGCTCTCTGAAAACTTGTGATGCATGGACACCTGCTAGGCACATACCAATCTCCAAGTGTGGGTGCTCTGTTTGTGGTGTGTGTCCAAAAGGTTCAAACCTCAAGCGATTTTGCTTTTGGGTCTCCCCTTCATTGTTCAAACTTCTTCTCTCACTCTTGCTCTTGATTGCGAAGTCTGCCCTTCAGAGTTTCACTTTTCAACAACTTCGTGTTCCTGCTGGCGTGCTCCCAGGACAAAAAGGGCAGCCTTGAGTCCTTCTACCAGGCCGCCCTTGCGGAGACCCACATGCACGTCAAGCTGTTTGACCTTAGCATGGGGCTTGTAGGGCCCCTGGTTGCAGGTGGGGTAGGCTTTGTGCTCCTGTTGAGCCTACATGCCCTCTTTTGTTGCGTACTTTCCAACAGCAAGACTGAGGCAGGAAGGGGGGGGGGGATGGCCCTGCAGGGCTGTTGTTCAGGTTACAGGCAGAGGCTGCTCCTGCATGTCTCTTGCAACAATGCTTTGTTGAAGAGATGAGGGAAGTCTGTGGCCATTATAAGTTGCTGTTGGTGGTCAGACAGTTCTAGTGTATTCGTGATGTTTAACTGGAGGGAGGCTTGAACACACGCACACACAAACACACACAACACGCACACACGCGCGCGCGTGTGCGCGAAATTTATTGATTAGATTAATCTAGATCTCTGATACATTGATTAAATATCTGTGATCTAACACTCTATCATATATATAGATGTATATCTGTATACTTATGTTATTATATGTAGCTGTGCATATGATTATCATAATAACCTATTAATTGTTTATGGCTAATGGACCATTTTTAGAGGTATAGTGTTAGATATGTATATAGTGTAATTATTATAGATGTGGTGTTCAACATAAAGTCTAACACTCTGTGAGGTACACAAAATTACCAACCTGCCGTAAAAACTACAGTTATGCACAGTGTCTTGAACCTTCCAAACATTAATGTTTCCAAAATGTGTGGACTTTTGCAGACTCCTATAGCCTGAGCCCCTACTCTGAGTCTTTGAACTCTACAGCCTGAGCTGTTGTTCATATGGTGTATCATCCAAGTTGACATTGGTGCAAGTGAAAGAAGATGCTGGGCCAGGAAACTAGCCCATGAACAAGGCCCTTCGCCATGCCAACTAGCCAATTGTGCATTGACCACAATCATTTGGACCCATGGTTTTATGCAGGGGTTATGGACTCCAAGTCTTTAGAGCAGCTGGTGGTTGACTTGGATGCATCCCGCGAACTTGTGCCCGAGAAGGTGGGAGGAGGAGGTGATGGATCTCAAACCGCAACAGAGCAGAAGGGCATAGCCACAACAAGTGTGGGTTTTAAAATGCTGCAGCACCAGGCCACAGCAGGCAGAAAGCATGCTTGCACCGTGCAGTGCTCTCAGGCAAGGGAACTGGTGATGGTGTGCATCAATGCATCAGCAGCAATGCAAATGGAGTGGACACTGACAAAATGAGAGTGCGTACATTACAGCGCAGCAGCTCCCAGGAAACGTGGATCACAATCTCTAGTGTAGGCATTTTACCGACAAGTAGCAGCATATGCAAATGTCAACTCGGTGTATCTGCGGGATAAGCTGAGATGGATGGTCAAAGATTGTTGTATCTATGAAACACTTGCGCTTTGGGCAAACTCGAGGCTTCTCAAAAACTTCCACCATTCAATGCAAGCTTCTATCAGCCAATATAAGTCTCTATCAGTCAATGCAAGCCTCTACCAGTCGATGCAAGTCCCTGAAGTTGCGCTTCATGAGCCCAAGCGTGAAATTGCAACACGCGCGCGCGCACGCACACACACACACACACACACACACACACACACGCACACACACACACACACACACACACACACACACACACACACACACACACACACACACACACACACACGTGTTCTGCACACCCTGTGCTCAGGCTGGCCTGCACCTCGCCGCCCTGTCTGCTGCCCTTAGCCTCAATGCTAGCCTCAGCACCATTGAGCTGCTGGCCAGCACATGGGAAGAGCAAGGCACAGGTGATATTGCCTGCCTATTATTGTCCTGCTCTTTTCCTCTACGCTGCAGCAGTGACACTCGTTGGTCGCACAGTAATGAAGAGTTCATTTATGGAGTGTTTTACTCCTGGCGCAGGCATGGCCGCCCCTTTCCTGGCACTCGGCTGTCCCCCGCCTACAGCATCCCCAGATGCCCCCGTGTCAAACCTCTCAAGCGTGCAGGTGAGTTTGCAAAGTGCGTGCAAAATCTGTGAGTTGAACTAACAGAATCAATAGCCTGCATCAGATTGCAGTCGGTTTGCATGTTGGCTCATATGGGGGGTAAGGGAGAAGTTGCGAGAGGCAGGACATGCGTCGCCCTATATGTGTGACGGATGTGAGCCAACAGGTAAACCTAGGACAATGAGCAATGCGAATCTGGAAAATGTGGCATTGACCAAAGAATCAACTTTGAAAGGTAAAACCGCTTTAAAAAAGTGCGCATTATATGTATATATATGTAAATAACAAATCTACATTAATTATATAATGTATATGTACATAGATATCCTTATATTGCTCATGATTTCCGCAAATCAATCAGTTTGCACATTTAGAAGCATGGTTTGAGGTTGTTATTCCTTCTTTGTAAGGCCCACTTGCAGGGTATCTCTGCTGTGCCACATTCTTAGATCTTGTTGATTCACTGTTTGTGTTTAGACTGCCTGTTTTTTCCCTTTGAGCTGGTATGGTGTATGTTGAATTTTGCTGCACTTGAATAGATCTAATGCCTTGATGCATGGCAGCTGACACTCATGTGTTGCCTGTGTGCTGTGCTCTGTGTGTGTGTATTCGTGCGCACATGCGCGTGTGTGTATGTGCATGTAGGTGGACACCTGTCTGTTTTCGCCAGCATGTGCAAGCTCTTTGACTGATCTGCTGCTGCATGGCCACATTGAGCTCAAGCGCCCAAGTGGTGAAGGCGTGCTGCGCCTCTACACAGGCAAGTGCTGGTTGCTGAAATAGCCCTGATTGAGTTTAGCAGAACGGAGCAGCTTCTAGGATCTCATTTGTTTACCACATAAGATCTTCATCAAAGGTGCTCAGTTTGGAGAGGTTTGATGCGAGTCTATTGGTTAAGGATTATTCATTAGATCATTATATCATGCTTCATAATTTAGGTCAGCTTTTGAATTGAGAGCTTGAAAGGCATCACATAATTTATCATTATTAAAGAAAGGATGGCACACATATACACACAGCACACACACACACATACATGCACACGCGCACACACATACAGACAGACAGACAGACAGACAGACAGACAGACAGACAAACACGGCTAAGCAGGTCTTACAGAATGGATGGATCAATTAGATTGAAAGGGTGGCGCGTGCAGGCTAGGGTTTGATCCCTGGCAGGCAGGCCTGTCCTTGGGTTTGTGTTGCCGTGTGCATCATCCTCTCTTCTTACGCACACATACACACATTCACAGGACCATTTCCATGCATGATCTGCTCAACCTTGCGCAAACCCACCATTCACAGGACCATTTCCATGCATGATCTGTTTAAACTTGTGCACACAACCCATACACAGGGCCATTTCCATGCATGATTTGCTCAACCTTGCGCACACCCACGTTGTGCACTTTCTGCTCAGATCACCGCAACCTAGACGAGTGGTGCGGCATGTATATCAAGCACCCCCCCCCCCTATCACGCACATCATGCAAATGTGCCCTCATTTTCTGCAGATCACTGCAACCTAGACGAGTGGTATGGCGTGTGTATCCAGCACGCTCCCCCCACCACATCTAGGCGCGACCATGGCCACCGCCTCACCCATGCTGCCCTTAAGCAGCACGCCAGCAGCAGCGACACCACCTGCAATGGCAGTGGTGTCGGCAATGGCTCTGACGCTGGCCATCCCTCAGGTGTCGGCCCTCATGACGATGCCGGTGCGAATGGCTCGGTGCAAGCGTCTGATGTTATGGGTGGGTGCAAGCGCCTGATATTCTGGATGTCTGATGTTATGGGTGGGTGCCTGAAGCTATTGGGTGCAAGCCTCTGGTGTTATGGGTCGGTGTCTGGTGTTATGGCCGGGTGCAACCACCTGATCTTAAGGCTGGAGGGTGCCTCCGATGTCTAGGGTGGATGCATGGCTGGCTTGGTGCATGTTATGGCCCATAACTTATGGGTGGGCCTGGCATCATGGATGGGTGCATGGGCTGGTGGGTGAGTCAGAGTCTCATGTGAGAGATGCGTGACTTGTGGACGTCCGCATGCTGGGAGGGGGGCCTGGGGCCAGCTGGTGCTCAGCGCAATTGTTTGGTGTCAAGACACTTAAGTCTTCTCATTATGTCGGACACTCACACTGAGCCATTAAGAGACCTGCCTTGTGTGTGTGTGTGCGCGTGCGCGCAAACACGTGCAGATGTTTCTGTCATGCGATCCTCTACATGTGCCCTGATTGTTAAACTGAAAATGATTTCAATATAACTGTCTTTGAACCTAGGCTTGCATCTGGCCTGGTTCGTATGTCCATGACAGGCAGATCCCAAACACACACATCCTTGCGAGCAATGCTACTTGGCAAAACAAGTCTCTTGGAGCCGCCTGTTCGTATGCCCACGCACGCACGCGTTTCCACTGTTGACCATCTGAAATGGTGCTCTGTTGATCCCTTTGCCTGCGTGCCTGCAGTGCAGCTCCCTCCTCCCCCGGTAGCACTGCCTGAGCATGCCCCAATACATGCGGACCTCACGCAGGAAGGCCTGGAGTCGCACCACATGGTAAGCACTGCCTGAGTATGCCTCAATGCAAGCAGACCTCACACAGGAAGGCCTGGAGTCGCACCACATGGTAAGCATTGCCTGAGCATGCCCCAATGCAAGCAGACCTCACACAGGAAGGCCTGGAGTCGCACCACACGGTAAGCTTATGCATGCAGACATCATGCAGGAAGGCCTGGAGTCGCACCACGTGGTATGCTATGGGTGCCACAATGTAGGCCTACGCATGCAGACCTCATGTGGGGATCCTGGAGTGACGCCACATGGTGGAAGTCCTTGCCCTGCGATCTACTGGATATATACATTGGGACCCGCATTGGCCAAAAGGGTCGTCAATGGCAAGAACAAATGCATCTCAGGGTTGGCTTGCAGGCAAGTGTTTGAGAAGATGCCAATGCAGAAAGTGTTACAGAGTTTGTGCCAACGCGTAGGAAGTCGTTCTTCAATCCACTGAGAGCTGCAAGGTGCATCACATGTGGTGCACGAGGGAACCATACATGTACGCTTTGACCAACCCTTGGTCACCATTGTCCATTTGCAGTAGGCAGAAATTTTGCTTGCATGTTGCAAGTGCGGGCATTGCTCATGTGCATCGAGCGTCTCATAATTACTTCTGCATTGTTAACAAGGAAATGCACGTCAGAGACTACAGGCCCCAATCAGACTTTCAGTCTGTTTAAAAGAGCAGCAGCATGCAGAAGATTGCAGTCACCAACTAAGCTATTGATAGGTGCTACACCTGGGACCCAGCTTTAACCAGACAAAGTGACCGCACATCCTTTTTTCAAGGCAATTTATGACAAGGTGCATTTGGCGCAGTGTCATTCTGAGATCTGCACTTCATATCATGTGCGGTTAAAAAGTCAGTGCATGCATACAACTTTAAGGTGTGTGTGCTCTGACAGGTGCTCTGCACTTTTTCTCGCTTCTGCAAGTCAATGTCCTTGCTGTGCTGCTGGCCTGCCTGCCGTGCATGCACAGCACACTGTATGCATGCGCTCTGACAGTCTGGCTGTACACTTTTGCTCGCTCCTGCAGGTCATGGTCCTTGCTGTGCTGCTGACTTGCCCTCAGCTCAAGACCCTGCGACTGGATGGCAACAAGGTGAGTAGCCATGCCATGCACATGCAGGAATGGCTGGTGCAACCTGTACCCATTGTGCTGGGGGCTTGTGTAGGTGTCTGGCAGGGCCGTGCGAACCCATGGCAACTGGATGAGCAGCCGTGTATGGCTGGTGCAACCTGAACCAACAACCTGTACCATGGCTGTGTGGCTAAATACATAGGTAGCCCCTTCTGTGACCTATATAACTGAGCAAGGAGCAGACGTGGTTGCTTGTGCCTCTGCTTGATGACCCTCAACAGCAATCATGGTCTGCCCCCATGAGCCCTGGTGCTCACAGGCAGCTTTTTTGCCACGGGCTCAAGATAACAAGGGTAATAGGCTATCATTTGCAGCGCATTGTCAACACTCTCCTTGCGCAGTTGACGTGTGTATCCCCAGCCCCTTTTCAGATCCTTGCAGTAAAACTTGATCCCATCCTAGCACACACACACACATGAGCACACACGCACACACATGATTGTGTGCATGGCATTGAGCCTCAGCCTGGCCAGGACAGCTGCACGCAAGCTCGGCCCGGCCCTCTGCTTTCTTTTGCACCCATAAGCAATTCTTCACAGACGTCCTGCAAGAGAATCCCCTCTGCATCCCCTCACACACCCTTCGCACCCCCTCACTGCCCCATGCATTCCTTCACCATTATTCAGGCGCTTATCCTCATGCACTTCCCCATGCTCCCCCCCCACCCATCTTCTACCTGACTTGGGCTCTGAGATCCTTCAAGGCTTGAGCGCCTGACTCTAGTGCTTTGCGGTCCTCCTTTTGCAGGTGGCCGACTCAGGCTTTGAGATCCTCAGCCTGGGCCTGCAACACAGCACCACCCTGCTTGAGCTGTCCGTGTGCCGCTGTATGATGAAGACCCAGGGGGCCCGTGCGCTGGGGCAGGCACTCCGCGTGAACACTGCACTGAAAAAGTGAGACCTGCGTCTGTACTCCAACATGCATGTATATACGTACGTACATACGTATGAATGTATGTATGTATGTATGTATGTATGTATGTATGTATGTATGTTTGTATGTTTGTACGTTTGTATGCATGTATGTATGTATGTTTGTATGCATGTATGTATGTATGTATGTATGTATGTATGTATGTATGTATGTAATTAGAAATGTCGCGCAGTGATCGTGAAACTGTTTGCAAAAGGACAAAGTGTCAGATATGGTAAAAGCAGCAGCAGATTGCCAGGGGCTCCTGAACAGTGCTTTTGTGCCTGGGTGCATATGTTACAGGGCTCCCTTTGCACACCGCCTCAGCACACTGCCTTTGCTCTGCCTGTCTCAGAGCCTGGCAGAGTCTAAATTGCAGAGGGCTGCCTGTGTGTGCTGCTCATGCTCTCTGTCCTTCGACTCACTACCATGCAATGTGTGCAAGGGATTACAAGGGACTTCAAGATTAATGCAGAGAAATGTGTACTGAGACAGGTCTCTCTGTGCGCCTGTTTCACACGCAACACAGTTTGCTATAAACGTGTCTCCACAAATGCTGGCGTGGTCTCTTCTGCTGTGTCTTTGTTGTTGGTTGTGCATACATGCATGTGCCATGCAAGTGGGTTTCCAGCACTCACGGGGGCAGCAAGAGGAAAGGACCAGAAGTAAGAAGAGAAAGCACTTGCAGGTGCAGCAACCTTGCTGATTCGGTTCATTGTTGTTTGTACCTGCTAGATAAGGAGAGGTTTGTGCTTATACAAGCGTACTCCACGAAGCAAGCACTGAAGCCTGTTTGCACGGCAAAGGCAATCATGGGGCTGTCCATCTGGCATTGAGAAGAAGTAATGGGCAAAAAGAAAGGAATTGCAAAGGCAGCCATGGAGCTGTCCATGTAGCATTGAAAAGAAAGGAAGAGAAGACCACGCCAGCCTTGAAGGCAGCTGGCACTGCATGGGCAAATAGAAGCTCACTGTAGGAGCTCTCCATGGCTCTCTCGCATTTGAATTGCGTACCCCTGGCCAGAGCTTCCTGGCCAGCAGCAACAGCATCCTAGGATACAGCTTGGTGCTATGTGAAGCAGGCAGGCCATGCCTCTTGGGGGCGCTGTGCTGTTGGGATTCCAATTGCATGTGTTTGATCAGATGATGGAGCAGGTTGTTGACACGTGCTCAAACAAATAGACAGACATGGAAGAGCGCACAAGCATGTCCCCGAACATGAATGCATGCCAAGGGATCGCTTGCTCGCACCCAAACCAAACACACACAGGCTGGATGTGTCTGGTCAGCGCTTTGAGGGCCTCTCCAGGTCTGGTACAGAGGCCTTGGCAATGGGGCTGCGCCACAACAAAGGCCTGCGAGAGTTGGGCATTGCAAACAATGCGCTGGGCACAGAAGGTTTGTATGTGTGTGTGTGTGTGTATGAGCGTGTGCATGTGTGTAAATTGCTTTGGTGTACCCATTCATTCCTGCACTTGCCAAATCGTCTACATGTGACCTCAAAAGCCCATTTAAGATGATGCAAATGCTGCTGCGCTGCCTGCCATGCTCCCGCACCACCCTGCACTCGACAACTGCACTGCATTACTATGACTGCACCGCTGTATTACAATTTGTGCAGGTACTGCTGTGCTGGCTGCATTGCCCCTGCATGTGACCGCCCTGCAGCTTTTGTATGCCCGACTCCACTCCTTTCTCAACATTTGAATGCTGTGCTCAAATCGTGCAGGTGCTGCCGCGCTGGCTGCAATGCTCCCCCATAACACCACCCTGCAACGCATCCATGCTGCCAGCTCCAACGGCATGGATGAGGGTGCACTGCGGGGGGCTCTGCAGAAAGCCGCCAAGCGCGCTGATCTTGTCATTGCCTGATGTTGCGGTCTGATTGTCTGTGGTTGATTAAGGGTGGGTGGTTAAGGGAGTGTGGATGGTTCGGCCTTGAACAAATGGAATGGGGCTGGATGTATGGAAGGATGGACGGTTACATATGTAGGTGAATGCAACATCCTTGGACAAAGAATTGTCATCGCCCGCAAGATGGTGGCATGGAGAGTAGTCACTTAGTTGCTCTGATGGCAGGTAGGCTAGCATGGGGGCTGCCTGGTGGTGCTGGCACAAGTGCTGCAATAGAGAAGAGAGCTGTGGATGTGGTCCACAAGTGCTCCAATAGGGAGGTGCGGATGTAGCGATGGCACGAGGGTTCCATTCATGCAGGGATAGCAAACATGTTTTGTTGCTGTTGTTGTTTGCAGTGTGTGTAGGAGCGCTGTGTATGTGGTGAGAGTTAGGTTGTCAGTGGATGCGTGCATGTAAAGCACTAGTCCTACTGAACTTGCTGATACGGTCTAGTCTTGCAAATCATTGGTCTGATGGACGAACACCCTCCTTAAAGTAGCCTCTTGCCTTCCGCACTGTCCTGGATGCCGTGCTCCCGGTTTTGTTCCATCATTCATCAGCAAGCTTATTATTTTGCCACGCCCTACTCCTTTCATTACTACGTGAGGCTCAAAAACGGGCCCTACAGTATAGGCAGGCACATGCACCTGGCAGCCTTTCCTGGGACTGCTGTCAATAATTTCTGTTTCCACGTGCACTGTCCACAAGTCTGTACATAGGGGAATGCTAAGTGGGGTGGAAAACCTCCTCCTCCTCCTATGATGGATAGGGAACCAGAAGTGTTTCCCATCAAATGATTGTGTTTGCATGTGCATATTCCTGCTGTATGTCCAGGTTCTGCCATAACTCCACCTTGAGCTGGGCAGCCATAAATGTGTGTGTTCCTGCTATGTGCGTTTACATGTGCATGTTTTACTGTGTGTTTAGGAGTCCTGCCATTGCTTCATGAGAAGCTGAGCAGCCTAGCTGCTTCCTCAGAACCATTCATGCACGTGAATGGGTGGGCATGCATGGTGATGAGTCCAACGTGTAGTTCAAAGTGCAACATGCAGCACAAGCTTCATCACACCCTCAGCTCTCTGTCTTCAGGACAAATTGTACTCAGGCTTCTTAGCATGCGTTAATTGTGTGTTTTTTCCGGGTCCTGTGCTGATACAGCAAGATACAACATGTCTTGTGCACGTCCTTTTCACCAATTAGCCCTACTGGATATTCATTGTGCGTATTATGCATGGTTGCATCACATGTCTTATGTAGATGACATGAAATGATATGCGTGTAGTGATGTATGGTAACTGGGCAGCACTGTCTTGACATTATTACTTCTGTTTTTGATTTTCGGTTTTAGGGCTGCACGTATACCGCATTCATTCTTTCCAACATTTGCTCGGTGAGTATAACACTGGCGTGTATACCACACTGGCATGTTTTGACAAAAAAAAAGTTATCTGCTTCGTTCCAACCGTTGTGACATTATTGCTGTGTTTTGAAGGCTAAGGACAGCTAACTTAGCTTGATTGAATGTAAAATGTATTTTTTTCCTGACATAAGAATAAATATCACAGTTATATTGGCGGTTGAAGCAGTTGACAGCCGTTGAAATAAGTTCAACCAAAATTTTATCCGCTGATTGGATTTGATCAAGTGGTTGATTCCAATTTCGCAAACGTGTGTTGGGCAGCCCACAATATTGCTAACGAAATCCTCCTTTAAGGTATCAGCAAATCTTACCTTTCCAACCCCTGCACTTGCCAATCTCCTTCGAGGTAATGGTTACGAAGGTTACAATGGGGTTTGACCTTCAGCCAGGTAGTTTGGCTGCTCGGCCTGCTCAACTGTTCCGACTGCACAAAAAATATCCATGAGTTCAGAAATAAGACGATAGATCTCAATAATTTGCTTCTGCAAGAAATGAAAAAGATCCTCAGCGCTAGCTTGACAATAGATAAAAGCGCCTGATTCGTCCAGAAAAATTATATGAGAAGAGGGGAAGTCAGAAAATAACTGTGCATAAGTACTTTGTGAAGAGAAACATCAAAGCGCGGGAACAAAGGGACACGGCATGCTTTTCATCTTGGAGTCCTCCTTGGTCACACCTATCACAAGCAGATGTGTGCTCCTGCCAAAGTGATGTCTTAACTCTTAAAGTGTGAGCATGTAAACAAAAACGTGCTATGTTTCTCAGCGAGCGCATGCCCAAATCAAGATGCAAATACCTGGGGACAGAAAAGGGCGCACCATGAACAGACAAGGGTCTCAAAGGAAGTGCCATCCAGTGATGATGCTTGGCTAGTTTGTTCGTGTGTTCACCATGTTCTGCCAAGGCATCAACATTCCACACACCTCGCAGCCTTTTTCTCAAATCAACAACAAACTCCCTCATGACTATAGGCTGCCCAGACCGAACACACTTCACCTGTCCAAGCCTGTACATGCAGCCAGAAATTTTGAGGCCCAGCATTTACGAAAGAGACTGCTCATTTCAACATCATGATCTGCTTGCAGCACCTTACTGAGTGTAGTGCTGTTGCTGCGCAATAAAGCATTGTAAAACCTAACTGCTGCGCAAAACCGATAAAACTGTAAAGGTTCATGTCCACATTCACGCTGTACAGACTAATTAGGATTGGTGCGCTTTACCCCAAGAATACGCTTCAGTTAGCACTGTGCACCGTTTGCAAAGAATTGTCCATTCCAGCTCCTTCTTTCATATATCTAGTGTTCAAAATTTGGCAAGCATACATGCTAGCAGGGAGAGCACATGCTTTAGTCAGCCAGAGCATGGTATGTAACCTGTCCGTCAGATGGTGCTCAGATGCAGATTGCCTAATCCGTCTACAACCAGCTAGGAAAGGGGCACATATGTACTTAGCAGTGGCTTGCGGGCCGAGTTGAACGGGCTACTTGGTCAAATAGTACTTCTCCGGTCTGTGATATCTGTGATTCTGATGACATACAAGATGAAAAACATGTGTGGTTCAGATGCTCCAATCCCCAGGTCTGCTCTCTCCGTCAAAAGTATGCCTCACTTTTTGAACACAACTTCTCTTTCCTACACCTCCACGTCTCTCACAGGATGTCCTGTCTAGGCACCATTCACCATGTGAATTCCCAGGATATCATTTTTTTCTAGACCAGGATAACAAACTTCCTTTTTTTTCTTCATGACCTCATGTGTATTTATGAACAGGCTAGCAGTCAAACGTCTTGATTGAGGCCTTTTTTCCCTTGTAACCCTTGTAACCCTTGTGGCTTGCAGGCTGCGTTGTTTTTTGAACAGCATGCCTAAATATCTAAAAGAATCTGCACATGCCAAACAAGCTCCACCTAACGTGCAAACTGGCACGTTATCGCCCCTTGAATTAAAGTGCACGATCTCAGACTTGGCAGCATTTACCACCAATCCTTTCCGCTGAGCATACACATGCAGCCTATCTAGCATCATCTGGAGCTGACCAGGAAGGTCACCAGTAACGGTTACTGGTGAGGCACAGATCGTCTACATACAGCATGTAAGTGACTCGAACGTCCCTAGTGCCTGTAATAGTCCCTTGCACATTTTCAGCCTAGCAGTCCACGTCATTGATGTACAAGGAAATAAGGGAGAAAGCGGGCAGCCTTGCTTAACTCCAAAATGGGGGCGCACACGTGCTTGCTTGCAGCCATCCACCAAGATGTACTCATCATTTGCACATGATTTTAATGATAGCCAGCAGGTACGTAGGCATACAAATGCACTGAAGATAAGCTTTACACTGTACTACAAATTTGATCAGAAAGAAAAACTACGTAGGCAGAGAAGACTCTCCCTACATCAATTAAGGAAAAGGAGACCCATTGGCTCGAGAGAGCCGTGAGTCCCTTCCACCACGAAGTTAAAAAAGAAAGAGCTAACGTGGATCTGGAGGGTTACTAGAAGCGCCCGGCTCCCGAACCTGGTTGTGGGAAGTATTTTTGTTTTCAATAGCACGTCTTGTGGTAACAAGCTTGTCGGCATAAACAACAGAATGAGCATGCAACTTACGAGCAAGTTTAATGGCACGCTGGTGGTCAAGTCCTAAATTTTTAAATTGGTTCAAAGTGTCCTCAGTGTAACAGGTCCCACCAACACCGAGGAGTATGGTATGAAGGGTCACAGCTTTAGCACTTAGATTCTTGCACAGATCTGCATGCTGCCGCTGTGCCACTTCCAGCTGATGCCCAGGCCTCGTGTCTTCACAGTATTTTATTTCAATTAGGTGGACGTGCCGCTGGTCAGCGCTCAGTTGATGGGGCTGTCTCACGCGGCTTGGTCCTCTAGACCTCTGTGAGGTGTCCTGCCTGCTGCGTAGCACATGGTGTGAGCATGGGGCAAAGGGAGAGGAAGAAGTGGGTTTGGCATGATAGGGGATTATTAATATAGCATCAGGACGGCTGGAGGTGAGCCTAGATCTCTTAGGAAAGTTACGAGGAAAGAGGTAAGGGAGTATAATCCTGTTTGACGCATGTGCAGGAATACGGAGGTTGTGCTGCGCCAACCTATCATTGTTCCCTATGTCTGTGTTAACTAGGCCTGCTCCCCAAGGGCTTTTACTCATAGCTTTAATCATCATTCTACCAGCAATATTATGGCGTTCAGTTCTCATGTTGGAGATGATATGATTTTGGCAGCCCGAGAGCATGTGGAGAGCGCTGTCTAATTGGCGACAGCCTGGGAGAGGGCAATTAGGGTCGGTGGACTTTTTGAAGAGTACCGCATGTTTTTGATTATAGAGAGTACCAGTGCGATATTGAAAAATGGTGCGCTTTACAGGAAAGGATATACCAGACATGTTCCTAAAGGCATTGCTGATTTTCTTATCTACGTGTGGTAACAAGCTCTGATAGTATGAGTAGTAGCCTGTTTTGGAGTTGGCATATCCAAGTCTGTGTTTTGCATGCATATGAGACTTGAGAGCATTTTGAAGATTGGGGAGGTAGGTGATTTTAGGAACGGGTGCAGGGGCTGTGGGTGCGCCAGCTGCATGTTCCCTTTTTTTCGTCCTTGGCTAACCAAAAAGCATGGGAAAATGGATTTCCGCCGATCAGCTTCTATAGATGTATTGGCCACACTGCGGACAATGCGTTTGGGTAAATTCAAATGTTTGGGCAGAATATAAGGAGAATAAGTAACCTGTGCAGGCTTGGTTGGTAGAGCACACCAGTGATGAAAAGTAATTTTTTTGCTGTTTTTGTCTCGTGGGTTGTAACCAGAAAATTGTCTCCAAAATGCTAGATGGCGAGACCTGTGATCCACGACAAGCAGACTCAATCCCAAAGGATCAGCAGAGCGTATCTTTTGCTGGAAATGATGGGTATGGTGTAGGCCATTCATGGCAGGCACTAGATGGGAAGTCCAGCAAGAGGAATTTCTAGGGCTAAGGGAGATGTCCGGTGATTAACCTTGTGAAGTAGAGCGCTGTTGCAATGGATGAGAGAATTATAAAAATGTGCACAGGCTCTGAACCAGTTGAATTGAATAGGTTCGATTCCACACTCACGGAGGACACTCCAGGAAGGAGTTGATGTTCGTACACCCAGCATGGATCTCAAGAATCTCAGAAGCCATTTCTGGATGCAATTATCCATCTCTGTCCCCTGTTGAAGATGTGCAGTGGCCCAGATCTGACTTGCATACATTCCTGCTGGTATGACATATGTCTCGAAGAACCATAAGTAGGCATGTAAGCGATGTGTAATCTGGTGTTGATGGGCAAAAGTACGCACGCGAGCCATACCTGCCAGGAAGAGTTTGAGAGCTTCCTCAGCAGCATTGTGCAGATTAATGTGTTTGTCAAACTGCATCCCCAAGTAGCGGAAGGTACTTGAGTAAGGCAAGACTTCACCATCATAAAAAAAAGTTAAGGCAAGTTATCGGTCTTGGAGTGAAAACAGACGATAACAGATGTTTTGGTGTTGACTGTCAGGAATTTTGGACGGGCATAAGCCTTGAGACGATTATGCATGGCCTGAAGATTGTTTGGCGAGTTGGAGGTTAAGCATAAGTCATCAGCGTATAGAAGGTTGGATACATGGAAATTAGGTGTGCCAGTGCAAGCTCCTTCAATCCCTTAAAGAAATATCATTGATGTCATCTAGGTAAATGGAGAAAGCTGCTCGCCACAAGACCGGGCATCGAGCAAACCTGATGAGCACTGGGATTGCCCTGCATGTGCCCCCCTGTCCCATTCCCAAAAATTAGACAGACACAATTTTTCTGAAGAACACGAAATGATCCATGTGCACTGGCACCCTCGTTGGGAGGCTGCTGACACGTTACAGATGCACCCAGACCTACAAGCCCATGTGCAAGCCTATGATCAAGAAAGACCGGAACAAATAGCAGACACCCCAACCAATGAAACGGACCTTGACAACCTTGTTAAACAAGGCTTTGAAGGCGATCCCCAGAGCCTTGCCAACTCTTCTTGGCTCTCAACTACTGGATGCGCCATCCGCAAGAATGTCACTTTTGACTTCCAACCTACCAACCCCCAGACAAATATCATGCCAACATGGGAATGTGAGATAATTATAAGAACTGTTGACCTCATGAAAGAAACACAGCAAGGTGACCCATCTGTTGAGGCTACAATGCCTGCACATATGCCTGAAGTGCTCACCCGCGAATCTGCCTGTATCTGTAACACAAATGGCAAATGCGTTGGCATGCTCAACATAGAAAGTCTCCAGACCTTGGTTGAAGCCTATGAAGCAACCAAAAAGGCAGGGAAACACAACACCATCCAACCACCCGCCCAGGATATAGCCACAGAAATAATGGGCCTCCTATCACGCCAGAAGACCCAACAAAAGCAACTCTCTGCTAAAAGCAAAAAGGTACACAACTCTAATGCACTGATCACACCTCCCCACATCCGATCAGCCCTGCATATATGGTGCATGGTTTCCACGGAAAGGTTCTCCAACCCTCTCGAATTTGACTGTACCGATAACACTTACTTTAGCACAAGTCACCGCGACCAGATCTTTGGGGCGCACATTGATGCCTTCTCTGTGCGCTACTCTGGCTACTCCTTCTGCCATCCTCCTCATGATGACAAAATCATGTTCCAACTTCTACGGCACGCAGTGCACTCCTCCCTCCAAACCAGCGATCCAGTCGCCACATTTATGCTTTTGCCACACTGGAGAGGCTTCAGTTGCAACACCTACATGACCTGGCTGAACCACTATCCCAGTCTCGTGCAACTGTTAGCCGAATTCCCCACTGGAAACATCCAATTCCAGACAACCCAGCACTGGTTCAACACCATACCTACCCCTGCCCAACCTTCCTGCCCCATGCAACTCATTGTTGCCTGGAACCCACAGGCCAGAGAGGCACTAGATAATGCCAACAAAGACTGGCTCCAACTCCTCAAGCAAGACATACCAGAAGCACATCGGCTACCCATACAAATTCCAAATTCTGCCATACCACTTCATACTCATCAGCGACTAGCATCAAACGACTGGAGGAAGAAATTTCAATCCCTTCCCCATGATACCCATCCCTGCTTGCACAGATGCCCTCAGACAAGGATAGCCTTCGA
Organism: Dunaliella primolecta; assembly: GCA_914767535.2. Classification (NCBI taxonomy): domain Eukaryota; kingdom Viridiplantae; phylum Chlorophyta; class Chlorophyceae; order Chlamydomonadales; family Dunaliellaceae; genus Dunaliella; species Dunaliella primolecta. The sequence goes on along the minus strand of OU611754.1, from coordinate 8,500,613 downwards.
TCTTGCCATCTACAGAAAGACGTTCACTTCTAAAATCAAGAACTGGAGAGATATCACCTACACAGATGGCAGTGTCATTCAACCCAAAGATGACTCTCCTCCACTGGTCGGCTCAGGTGTTTTCAAGCCAGGAAGAGATATTACCCAATCATCACAGCAGATACAGTTGCACATAAATCCCAATGGACATGGACCTACAAACACTATCAACAGAGCAGAACTAGCTGGCATCCTTGTAGCACTCCAACAAGGACACACTGACATAGCCTCTGATAGCGCATCCTGCCTCTCTCAGATATCTAAACAGACCCTTAACCCGATGCGCATGAGGACCCACCTTCATGCAGAACTCATCCAAGCCATCCCAAATTTGTTAAAGCACTCCCCACACCCTGTACATTTCTACAAAGTTAAAGCCCACTCTGGCATTATTGGTAATGATGGGGGCTGATGCCTGCGCCCGCACTGCAGCACTCATCAACACCACGGACATGACACTTCCAGATGCCAGGGATCCCTTCCACAACTTTACTGACTTTCATTGAAGTCCGCGCCTGGCAGCAACGGGGAATTACATCATTCCCGCACTGACCGCACTGCCCAAACTAACTACCTCACCAATCTGACAGACAAGCTTAAAACACACATGCACAAAAAACATAAGCTCGGCTCTGCTGACACTTCAGGCTACTTTTACAACAGCTGGCAGAGGCTAAACAATATCATACGGCCCACTCTCTTAAGCACCACTGTCAGTTCAGAAGCTCATATCCCACCCTCTCAACTCGCCAACAAAGAAATCAGCAACTCCTTTTGAAATGATCCAAAGATCACCCTTAAACAGCAGGTTAATGTTTTGAAATACCGCATGGGAACTGTTTACACTCGAAAACATGCCATCAGATTCAAGAAGTCAAACAACTCTGCACGCTGCCCATTATGCGGCGACATGGACAGCATCAATCACATTGCCCTTAGATGTCTTAACCCAACTATGAATGGAATGCACACCAATAGGCATCATATTGGCCTGAGCTTCTGTGTTAAAGCCCTTAGCAAAGGCAGGTTCGGCTCATCCCTTATTGGTATGGATGCCTGCCGTAATGAGAGACTCTTGGATCAGGGGATACAAGTCCCAGAAAACATCCCACGAGCCATTCCAGACTGGGTTTTTCCTAATGGTACTGACTCCTCTGCTCAAAACCAGAGCCGCCCTGATGCCGTTTTTGTGCGCTCTATCCCAGTTCGACCCACACACATTGATCCTTCCAAGATCCCTCCTCATGACAGGGACATTCATCTTGTTGAATTTGAATTTTGCCCTGATACTAACCCCCTTCCCACCCTGGAAGCCGCAATTGCCCAGCATGCCAACACTTTAACAAGGCTCAAAACCCGCAGCTCAAGAAACCCTCACAGGAATAACAAAGTGACCTTGCACATCATCCTAGTTGGTGTGGCAGGCACTATTTACAACGACTATACCATTAAACCTCTTATCAACTTGGGCCTAACCAAACATAAGGCTAAATCACTAGCATCCAAACTGAATTGCCATGCTATCCAAAGATTAAAAACTATTATTAACACCAGACATGCACTTCAATTCCAGGGGACTTATAGGGGAGGGTTTGCTGGGCGCGTGGAGGAGGAGAGGAGGAGAGGGAGAGTCCGGGCGCTCAGGAGCATGGCAGCCAACCCTCCAGATCCTCATTAGCTCTGTTTCTGGCTTTCTCCTAAGCTAGCTTAGTCTGGTTTAGGTTTGAGGGCCCTTTGGTGAGACCCTTCCTAGCTTGCTAGTTAGGGAACCTTTCCTTAATGCACGCGGCCTTTTGGCTGGCGTAGTCTTTTTTTCTTTTCATCTAGGTAAATGGAGAAAAGCAACATAGAAAGGGGACGGCCCTGTTGAACACCATAGGTGGGCTTGACATATGCTTGCTTATCCCCATCAACCAGAATGTAGTTGCCATTGTGATACATACTGTTGAGAAAACTGAGAAAGTGAAGAGGAAGTTGACACTGGTGTAGATGGTGCCACAGCTTGTCACGAGGGATGGAATTGTAGACCTGTTGGAAAACAATGAATGCTGAATACAGGCGTGACGAGCCATGTGGTTTGCAGGTTTTTGCAAGAAAAGAAAAGAAAAACTACGTAGGAAGAGTTACTCTCCCTACATCAATTAAGGAAAAGGAGACACGTTGGCTCATAAAGAGCCGTGAGCTCCCTCCATCACGAGAAAAGAAAGAAAGACAAAACTAATGTGGATCTGAGGGTTACTAGAAGTACACAGTTTGTGCAGCATGTTTGAGATGTCTCAAAATGAGAAGTGGGTGTAAAGTGCCAGTGCTAAAGTGCTGCGCCCAGGGAAGAACCCAAAGTGACAATCAGGAACTTCCTGAACTTTATTGTTTTTAAGGCACCAATCCTGTAATAAAGTGCGCATGACATTAGCATGAAGGCAGTAGAAGGTCCCGCTTACAGCAAGCATATAGTAATTGCCAGCATCGGTAATAGAGCCTTTTTAATACAAAAGTGCATTTTTGGCAGTTTTCCACTCTTGTGGGATAACAGGTCGTTGCATGAGAGTATAAAAAAGAAAGAGAATTGTGACAAGGCCTTGAGGAGGGGTATACAAGGGAAGAAAAACTGCGCAGGCAGTGAAAACACTCCCCACGTCAATGAAAGTTATGTTATATTGCTATATCCGCCTGCAAGGGCAGCTGAGTGAAAACACAGAGGCCTGTAAAACCATACCTGGCCAAAAAATGCTCGACTCACAAGACTTGGACTGGAAAGATAACAAGTCATGTCTGTTGCGACTTGGTGTTTGATGAAATAGCACAAGGTAGATTATGCTCAAAGGCTTCAAAGCATTATATCAAAGCATCACATCAATTTAGGAAGGGGATCCCTAGGGACGGGGCACCGTGAATGAGCATGAAACTTCATAGCAAGCTTGGTGGTTTTATGAGTGTCAAGACCAAGCTCTTTAAGAGGCTTCAAAGAGTGAGGGGTGTGGATGACCCCACCATCACCTGACAGAATGGTATGGAAGCAAATTCGAGGCACTTGGAATATGGTGGTATATGTCGCAGCGCCGCTTCTCAGAGACCTTGTGCTGATTCTTGGGCCTGGTGTCGTCACAGTATTTGACCTGCAAAAGATGGATGTGCCTCTATTCTGGAAGGAGCTGGCTAGGGTGACAGATCTTGGAAAGCAGGTGGAGTGGCTGAGGATACAATTAAAGTGTTAAGGTGTAGTATTGTTGAAAAAGAAAAAGGAAATATTACGCAGGCAGTGAGAACACTTCTTCCATCAATACAGAAAATGGAAACAAATTGGCTTAAAGAGCCGTGAGTCTCCCTCACCAGAGGGTAAGAGGGAAGCTAGCGTGGGTCTGATAAGCTTCTTACAGCACGGGGCCCCAGGGCACCAGAATCATAACGAGTATTTTTGTTTTCAACGGCACGTCTGGTTGGGATAAGCTCATGTACGTATTGCACAAAATGGGCATGGAGCTTTCGTGCAAGTTTGATAGACCTTTGCGGACCAATCTTAGTATTTTCAAGTGATCCAGGGCTTGGGCAGAACAGACAGCCCCACCCACATCCAGGAGGATTGTATGGACAGTGGTCTCAGCACCTTGAAGTTGTTTGCACAGTTCACTGTGCTGTTGCAGTGAGGCCTCTAGCAGGGCACCAGGCTTCGTTCCTTCACGGTATTTAATCCCATCAAATGAATATGGCGGTTTTGGATGTTCAATTCATGAAATTGCCTGGCTGGAGTTTTCTGCTCCTTACCTCTCTGTCATCCCTCATTCTTTGGAGTACCCGATGTTAAGGGGAGGTAAGTGGCTAACTTGGGTTGGTAGGGCAAGGAGTGACCAAGATAGCGTCAGGGCGGCTGGAGTTGCATCTAGCTTGATCAGGAACGCTGGGGTGAAAGAAGAAGTATCGCAGGATTAGAAACTTGCTCAGTGATGTGCACTGCACCTGGCAGGTCATGCTGAGCCAGACGGTCTGCACTGCCTACATCCATATGCACAAGGTTTGCCCCATAAAATTTCCACTGACGACTTCCAAAATCATTCTGCTGGCAATGTTGTAATGCTCACTTATTATGTTACTGGTCATGATGACAAGGCATTGGCAACTCGAGAGAATGTGGAGAGCGCTATCCATCTGATAACATCCTGGGAGAAGGCACACAAGGCCAGTGGATCTTTCGAAGTGCGGCTGGACTGCACGTTTTTTATTGTTGAGTGTACCTGTGTGGTATTAAAAGATTGTGCTTCCATTCAGATTTGGTGAGACCCTTGCTAGCTTGCTAGTTAGGGAACCTTTCCTTAATGCACGCGGCCTTCTGGCAAGCGTAGACTTTACTGTTTTTGATTGTTGAGGGAACCTGTGTGGTATTGGAAGATTGTGCCTTCATTCAGATTGAGACGCAGGGTATATTCTTGAAGGCATTGCTAATGCCCTTAGTTCAATTAGCTGATCAGGTAATGCTCTTCCTTTTTTTCGGTTGTGAAGGTAAGAAGTATGAAGGGAGCCGTTTCCTAAAGGCCCTAGCCCTATCATTTATTGCCCATTACATCTTGCCACTAACATTTTTTCCTTTGGCGTTCTCTTTCATGTGGCATGTCTTACCCTAAACTTTAGGGTAGGACATTCCCCTATAGTAAAGGGGTGTCACAGAAGGTTACCAGAGGTGTACAACTCCTCAAAATCGCTGGATATGCTTGTCCCCGTCTTCTTGGTCTCAAAAAGAAAATAAAAGGGAAGAGAAATAAAAAGCTACGTAGGCAATGGAAACCCTCCCTAAATCAATAAGGAAAAGGAGACACGTTGGCTCAACTGTACCTGTATCTTAAGGCACCTAAAGCATGCGGCTCAGGTGCTTCAACCCCAAGGCTCCCCACGTTTATATGCCACTTTTATTGACTTCAAGCAGGCGTATGACTCGATACCCAGGGTCAGACTGTGGGAACACTTGCAAAAATGTCAGATGCCCAACCAGCTCATCCCCATCATTAAATACCTCTACCAGGATGACAAATACATCCTTACTGACAGAGATAAACGGGCGAGTGTTCAGCCAACGCACGGTGTATAACAAGGGTGCCCACTGTCACCACTCCTATTTTCAATCTTAGTCAATGACTTTGGCTTTCTGCTTCAATTCCAGAACTGATAGCCTCCCCCAACTATTGTATGATGGTGACAGCCTTCCCTACACTGATTCTTTAAAATATCTGGGTATGGTCAAATCATGCATAGCGGGGATTTATCGTGTCAAAGCCTTTGCTAACAATCATAACCTCACAAATCGGCTGCATTCATCTGGCTATTAAAACGTATGCTTTCCCAGCAGGAATGTATGCCAGCCAGATATGGGCCACACCTTACTTACAGCTGGGCACAGAAATGGACAACCCGCTGCAGAGGTGGATTATAAACGTTTTGCGGAACCTTTTTGGGGTGGAACCCACTATACCGTCTTGGGGCATCCTATGAGAACATGGCATGAAACCTCTTCAGTTCAACTGGTTTCGTGCCACTATGTGTTTTTACAACTCGGTTATTAAGTGCAACAGTCATGTTACAGAACCCTGGTCAAGCGCGAGGAGGGCGAGAGCAAGGAGGAGGTCCCCGGATTGAATCCTTGTGGCCGGGGTGGAGATAAAGATGCCCTCTATCGATGGGAGCCAGTGGGAGGCCCTTTCCTTAATGCACGTGGCAGAACGGCAAGCGTAAATCTTTCCTTTCTTTCCTTTGCAACAGTCTCCTTCTCAAGAAGGTTCTCCATGCAGACACCAGCCTTAGCTCCAGGACTGATTCTTGTTGGACATCAGACCTCTTGTCTGCGCTGGATGGTCTGGCACACTCATATCTGATGAAACGTCAAACTATGGATTGTGATCCTGTGAACCTCAGTCAATTTGTGGTGGACCTGAGATCTAAACAACTTGGCTACTGGAATCAATTCACAGGCCCTGATTCCAAAGTAAGAAGTAAACGGCTGACTTATCATCAATGGTTTGCACTTCCTGTCAGAGATGCACATGCCATTCACCCACCTTATACAATGCCTAAATACATGTACTTGGACCTTCCCCATCATGTCCTTCGCAACACTGCCAGATTTAGGCTGGGGTACACACTCTTTGAGTTGAACAGGCTATTTGGTCCAATAGTACTTCTCCGGTCTGTGATATCTGTGATTCCAATGACATACAAGACAAAAAAGCATGTGCTATTCAGATATTCCAATTCCCAGGTCTGCTCTCTCCGTCAAAAATATCATATCTTTTGAGGAATGATGCCTCACTTTTTGAGCACAACTTCTCTTTTCTACATCTTCATGTGTCCCACAGGATGCCCTGTCTAGGTGCCATTCATCATGTGAATTCCCAGGATATTAATACTTTTATAAACCCGGATAACAGCAAACTTCCTTTTTTCTTCATGATCTCATGTGCATTTATGAAAAGGCTAGCAGTCAAACGTCTTGACTGAGGCATTTCCCCCCTTGTAACTCTTGTAGAATTATGAGGACACACCACCCACATTTTGGCGTACCACTGGGCTCTGTACCAGGTTGGTGGGATGCAAGGAAACGAAACAAGAAGCCTTTTTACCTCTTTACCTACGACAAGAAAGAAAAGAAACTACTTGGGCAGAGGAAACTCTCCCTGGCCGCGTTTCCACTGGGACAGGGAACTTGATTTGGCGGAAATAATGAGTTGTTTCCACTGGGCGGTCCGGGAAATTCCTCGGCAGCCCGGAAAAATTATTTTCCCCTGTAAACCGGAGAACTGATTCGCGGACCGGGAGATTGTTTTGGAATTTTCCAGGCAGGGCCCAGTGGAAACACGGTCCTTACATCAATCAAGGAAGAGGAGACACATTGGCCAATGGTCCAGAAGAGTCGCGAGTCCCCTCCACCACGACAACACATTCCTCATAATTTGTTACGCTGTATCTCATGTTTACGCCTTCTTGGTCACACCTTCGAGTGGAAGCAATGTGGAAAATAGCCTGAGGTGCTTGTACAAGCATAGAATTTGCGACAAGTGTGACTGGTAAAGTGTTCAAAACAGAGCCTGTCCTGGATTGCCCTTCTTAAGATCTAACAGATCTGCGCACTCAGTCCCAGCATCTGTTTAGGTCAAACCCCATTGTAACTCATTGTAACTCATTAGGTCAGCACCCCCAAGTAGCGCATTACGTCTTAGAGATTTCATTTTTCCAGTTCAAGTTCGTGAGTTGAGATTTCTTTGGCCGGGTCTGGTTACAGGTCTCAGGGTTCCTGCTCAACTGCCCTCATAGGCGAATATAGCGATGCAACCGTTACATCGGTGACCTTTACTTAAAGATGAACCAGGCTGTCGTCCTAGGGTTAGCGCAGCTCGTGTCAGCCTAACATGCTGTGACTGCGTTTTCTGTTTCGTCTTGTTCTCTAGCTCGGACTGGTTTGTTTACAGGCACAGTTTTTGCTTGAGCTAAGCTGCCCACTTAGGCAGGTACAGCTACTAGCATTAGTAATGTAACCCTTTCCCTTTGTAACCCTTTCCTTCCCTTTCCAAGATGATGTGCAGGATGAACAGCATGCTCTTTTCAAACGTACACACCCCCAGGTCTGCTTTCTTCGTCAAAAGTATGCTACTTTGTTCTCGAGTCCTCTTCTTTCACTTTCCAGTGCCTCTTCCGGATCATACTTATCTTCTGCTCACCATGTACAATCCTTTGATACGCTTCATCCGTAAAACCTGTACAATCCTTTGATACGTTCACGATCCATAAGCAAAACTAGTTCGCGCTGCTGCGGGGAACGATTGATCGCTTAGATGGTATGAATGGAATTTGTCTTCAGAATGAGCTTGAATTAGTAACAACCCTAAACCTTAACCAGGTTCCAACAACCTGCAACAACCATAACCCAACAACCATGCATTGTTATTTTAATCTCATGATCTTGGTATTGAACCAGTTACAAAGCGATTCCACGTCTCAAATCCTGAAGTCCCCTTGGTTCAATTTGGAGTGGATGAAGGGATGTTGTGTTCGGATACGTTAACCTTGGTATTGAATCAGTCACAAAGCAATTCCATGTCCCAAATCCTGAAATCCCGATGGTCCAATTTGGACGGGCAAGTGTGCTTCAGTGTCGACTCAGTGGATACTAGGATTAGCCAAGTTCGTGTCTGCGTGCCTAAAATGTTGTGACTGAACTTCTATTGCTTTTAGATTGGACTGGTTTGGTTACAGGCACGTTTTGCTTCATCTCCACATTCATCTCTCATAATGCAGGCAGCGCCCCCTCTCAAGGCCGAATGAGAACGCAGGAGCTTTGATGGCAACCTCCTCAATGTTTCTTTCAGACAGGACAGAGTCTAAAAATTTATCCACAATGCTTGCTATTTTAGTGACCTGAAAGCTCGGCGCACGTTCATGAAGGGAGCAGCATGAAAGCTTGCTCAAGGGAAAAAAGAACAAAGCTGCATCGCTACCATAGGTGGAAACGCAAAAAAAAAGCAAATGCGAGCTGTGGACAACAAACATGCGAACATTCATGAGAGACCAGGGCAAATTAATGTAGGGAGAGTTTCCTCTGCCTACACAGTTTTTCTTTTCTTTCTTTCCAGGGTAAAAGATCATTAACATGTCAATTGCGACAGAGGCACAGGCCTACGCTGGTTGAGCAGCAATGACCTCAAAGGCTTCCAATCAATTCCAATTTGAAACAGTTCAGATCAAGGAAAAGCCCATTCGTTGTGCGCTCAGCAAGCATCCTGCAGACTTCTCACACAGCATGCCCTTCAAACACACTCCCAATATACTGGGGGGCAATACACTCCCAATGTATTGGGCAGATTCACCTCCTAAACCTTGTTGCAATGTATGATACAGAGATGCACAGGACGCTGCACGTGCCCATTTGGCTTGTGCATCCAGAATCACTTTGTGGCGGTACCTGCAGAACCAAGAGGCCACATGTACCTCCAATACACACCTGGTTGTATGTACAGGCTCGATAGTCTCTCTGACTGCCAGATAGGCCACACACCTTACTCCAACACACATTCAGTCAGCACGCACCAGCTCATTCACTTCCTGAGGCACGAATGCATGCAATACACCACGCACACATATACACTCACATGCATGCACTTTCCAGATCTTTTTCTTACCATTGCCAGTTTCGCGCAGACATCAGGATTCCGAACACAGCAAGCTCACTGCATGAGGGGAACAGAGGTGGCCAAATGAGGTGAAATCAGACGCATGACCAGATAATAGAATGTGCGCGGGCATGCGTGCATGGAAGCATATGCTTACATGCCACGCACACGGCAAGCAGGTGGCATAAACAAGGAGTGGGAGGGACAAGCACCTGCAGGTGTGCATGCTTCAGCATCAGCACGGCAGAGGTCCGCTTATCACAGTGCCATGCCTTTTTCCTTAGTAGAGTGAGTAGACATGTACGCTTTTTTGGAACCTGGGCCGCAGGCCCGAGGGCCATTAGGACCACGCAGAATTCTTGGTGTGGAATTTGGTTACAAGGAGGACTTAAGCTGACGAGCCCCAATCGACTTTTATCATCGTAAAAATTTGTTCGGAATCCGTGGTCCCAAACCGTCGTCAGCCACCTCAGCTCGTAAAAACCGGATGGAACAGTTGCGTTTTTGGCGGAGGCTCCAATTCGCACGGTTTAGTAAGGACCTGCGGAGCGATCTACATCTGGAGCAGAAGCCGGATTTCGCGAGTTGGGCCATAATTCCTGGGCAGAAGGCTTAAAGTATCTCATTTGCATTCATTCATGACCGCTTGTGCAGGGCCAGATTGCAGCAGATTGCTCTGCGAGCTGATGGAGCGGAGTATGCGGATGTGGTGTCAGGAGCCGTGGGCACCGTTTTGCTCAGCGCAAAATGCTGAACATGAATATCTAGTTTGTATAACCAGCCGTGAGCATTTGGTGCTCCAGGAAATGCGAAGCGTTGGCGCTTTTGCGGAGCAAATGCGGACCCGCTGCAAGTGCGCGATGTGTTTTCATAATATCAATGAATAAGCTGATAGCAAAACGAGGCAGATTCGTAGGGTGGAATGACAGTTCGTTGATGCACCACGCTCACAGCGCCTACGGGCATGATTTTTAATGCAAACATGAAGAAGGAAGGTCTCTTCAGCGATTGGTCTTAAGAGGAGCCCGTGGAGTGCGCTGTGCAGCTGGGGCGGAGTGTCCTGCTGCAAGGTGAGTGGGAAGGGTTGCTCCCTCTCTCCACGCTGCCTTTACACGCAGCAGGTCTGGCACAGTGTATGGTGCATTCACCTCTGGCCATGATGCAAGAGGTTTGGTGTAGAATGGTGGCCTGGGCAGTGAGAAATGGGCTGTTGCACAGGAGGGTAGTTCTCTTTCCCCACACTGCCTTTGCACGCAGAAGGCACTACACAAAGCATAATGCACTCTTCTGGGGCCATGGTGCATGAGGTCTGGTGGAGAATGGTGGCCTAGGCAGTGAGAAATAGATGTTTGTATGCGCGCGCGCATGCACACACATTCGCACCATGAGTACACCATGCACAGAATTTGCACACTGCAGGCTATGCACAAGGCAGGGTGTTGTGCGCTGCTGCTCTCTCTAGTTCCTGCCTCTTTTCTTATCTTTTCCTGTGCTTTTGGAACAGTCTTATCATCCTTCATGTCCCTGTCTGTTTGCAGGTTTGTGTCATTACATTCAGACCGTCACTGAAAGTGTCAGCAAGTGGCCTTCCTTTACTTTTCCCACCCCTGCTCTGCCTCAGTGAGCATCACCTTCAGGTTTGTGTCCTTGTGCTGATTCATAGCTTTCCTTGGCCATTGCATTCACATTTGCACTTCAGCTTGCACGCTGCCTTTACACGCAGCAGGTTTGCCACAGTGTATGGTGCATTCACCTCTGGCCATGATGCAAGAGGTTTGGTGCAGATCTCACTGCCCAGGCCACCATTCTGCCTTGCACAGGGAGGCAGTTCTCTCTCCATGAACTGCCTTTGCACACAGCAGGCACTACACAAAGCATAATGCATTCATTTGGGGTCATGATGCATGAGGTCTAGTGGAGAATGGTGGCCTGGGCAGTGAGTAATGGGTGTTTGCATGCGCGCACATTCACACCATATGCACACCACCCCAGCAGCAGTAAGGGCCCAGGTTCCTGGCGTAGCGCCTGAGCGAAGCATGTGTTCTTTCCTGTTCTTTTTCCTGTCCTCAGGCGAAGGGTATAGCACCGTGATAGGCAGACAAAACTAGAGAGGACCGTGGTGGACTTGCTGCTCTTTGTTCAGAGGCACCTGAGGTATCCGGAGTGCCTTTTGCCAGGGTGTGAAAGCGTGAATGGCAACAACTCCTTGGAAGCACCGCACTTTGTCCCATGCATGTTCCGCCGCTGGCAGCGGTTTGAGATGCCAGCTTTTTAAAGTTAAAGGGTAGAGCAAGGCTGCCACTGGCAGAGCAGGATTAAAGCAGAGCAGAGGAAGGTCGAAGAAGGGGCTTCCACAGGCAGTGCAGGGCGTGTCTGGGAGGGTGGGATTGCGGATGCTGATTTAGGGCTGCTGCCGACTCCACCCATTAGGTTCCCAAAACCCCTCTGGACTGCTGGTCTGCAAATACATGCAAATGTGTCAACGTGTCAACCTTAACTTTTCAACACCTGCGCTTGTCAACAAGATGCCTAACCTCCCCCTCCCATTGCAAAGCTCACCCCCTTCAGCCCTTTTACAGCTTTCCCTACAATGAACGAATGCCTGGGGGGTTGGCCTCAAAGCAATTTGGAGGCCGAACCCCTGGCATTCGTCCATGAAAAAAGAAATGCATAGGCACGTCCTGCAGTCAAGCTGGAGGCGTTTGCTCATGTAAGCCTGAGGCATTTGCTCAAGCAGAACCAACCCCGTCCTTTCCTCTCTACAGACGGCCCACCCACCCAGCAACCTGACCACCCTCCTGCTCAGCCCACCCTCAGCACACCGTCTGACCACCACCACCACCACCACCACCACCACCATTATCAACTGCGGCAGCAGCAACAGCACACCAAGTCCACAGCCTCACCAAAAAGTAGTCTGGGCAGGATCGTTTGACCTCCGTGATGCCAGCTCCCTTGGGCGGCGCATGGTCAAACTGGATGATCTGCAAGGGACACACAGGGGCATATCAGTTGAAGCAGCCTGCTTGTTGCCGTGAGCCTCTTTGCGCAACTCCATGCCTTTCTGAGACCTTGGCGCTTGGGAGTCTCTGAGCGAGATCGTGCCTTTCTGAGACTGTGCCCTTGGGAGTCTCTGAGCGAGAGGCATGGGCTTCCCTGGTTGCAGGAGGTTGTACAACCCACCAACATGGGCTTGCATCTTCAACTGAAATTTCTGTGCAGCACCTAGGAGAACCAAATTCCTGGTTGTCAACTTTTAATTCATTTGTTACTTCAGCTGGGATGGGTCTAACTTGGGTTAGGAAGCTAAACCACAAACACATTCAATTCAAATGCAACATTTGCTGCACAGACATACACTCCAGGCTGCTTATTATTGAGCGTGAGGGTTGCATTTCATTAACGCGTATGCTGTGGGCAAGTTCGCTGTACGCGCACATGAAATCAAGTTTTTCCCATCCCTTACTTCCTTCTCCATATCTGGTCATAAGAAATGCCTTCTAAACAAGTGTTTGCAGATGATTAGGGATAGAGACACTTCAGTACACACAAACATCAGCCCATGGCTCTGTCCCCTAGCCATGCCCCTAGCACCACACAACGCCAAATCCATCTGTGCAAAAAAAAAGCATCTGGGGCACTCTGGCATCTGCGCACAACTAGTCCGGGGCACTGTATTAAATCCGTGATCAGAACAAGTCTCGGGCACTGTGCCAAATCCATCTGAGCAACATCAGCCCCAGGCCCAGGAAGGGCCCTGCTCTGCGCTGCGTATTGCATCAGGCCCCTGCCAGGGACCCCGACGGACAGTGTAGAAGAGGGAGGGTGCTGAGCAGGGATGGACAGCAATGCCCAAAACATGGCTGCTGCTGCTGCTGCTGCTGCTGCTGCTGTGAGCCTGGGGCAAACAGTGAGGCAGCGCTCACAGAGGGGCCAGGTCCAGAGAGGGGCCACGTGCACTGGCCCAGAGAGCATACGCAAACGCAGCATTTGCAAGCATGTCCTTCAGCAGCATTCAGCAGCGGCAAAATCAGTGGGAGAATAATTGTATACGCACCCGCGCATCTTAACCAGCCAGCCAACTTTGTTTCCAAACCAGAGCACATTCTCTCAATCATTTCTAAGGCTACTATCTCTTTGGAGCTGCGCCCCCCACCCCCTTCCAAACCCCCTCCTCTTCCAGGAATAACCATATTCTCGACCAACCATGTTCTTTTCCCCCTCTCCCTCGTGTTCACAGGCCCCCCCCACTCAGCTCAAGAGCGTGTGAAAGGCTTGCAACCAATCTTCCTCAAATGCTCCAGCACACACTCAGTTCTCTTCCGGCTCGTGAGGCGTATTCCCCAATTCTACTGCGGGGCAGAGGAACTGTCGATTTTTTTCGCGGAAACTCTCGCCATTCATACCTACCACCCCTTCTGCACCAACCTTTTCGCGCCTGCCTGCCCATCACGCCCACCCAACTTTTGTACGCCGCCCTCATCGCGTGCCTGCCTGCCTTTCACAATGTTCTTCACACCAGCCCGTGGCACCTGCCCATCACAGCTGCCCGGTCTTCACATTTGCCCGCCCCCTCAGCGTGCACCGACCTTATGGTTCATGTTCTCGTCAATGTCCACAATTGCTGCCTTGTTGCCGCAACGGTAACAGTAGTTGGGTGCGCTGAACACAGTGACCACCGCACCCTCGTGCTGCCACAGGTAGCCGTCTGATACCAGCTGGTGCGCGCGGATGATGAACTTAAGGCCATTCACATGATTGAAGTGCTCCGAAATGTCCTGGCCATGTAGGGTGGGATGCGTGCACGTGTCAATGTGCAAGAAGCGTGCGTGCGCGTGTGTGTATATGTGTGTACGTGCGTGTGTGCATACGCGCGCAGGCATTTAAAAAGGTGAGAACACATATAGACGCAGTGACATATCTGCATGCCAAGCAAAAATCTTCCCCCCTCACTTTTCAAACGCACACACATGCACACACACACTTAAATAAGCAAAAGCAGGCACCACAATCGAGTAAAGGGACGCACGCGATGTGTGCCCAATCTCCATTGACCACAGGACAAAGATTGCAGCTAGCTTCCAATCTCTTCCACCCTAAGATGCTGGCCCTTATGGATGCTTCCAATACGAAGAGCCAGCGTCATGCAGTACAGCATGAGCATCCATCAAGAGTCAGGGGGAGGAAGGGCAGGACCGATTGTGCAGCAAGGAAACAGCATGCGCAATGAATCATGAAAACGCCTTGCACATACAACGTTGCCAAAATACAGTTTCTCCGCCAAGGTACACAAGCCTGTTCCTCAACACAGACAACAGACATGGTTTCCATACACGTGACATTTGATGCGCAAACAAACACCAAGACAGCTCCTTCGCTCCGACTTTGAACCAGGATGTTTTTTGGTCCCCCAGACAACGGAGCTAAATGGGACAAAAGGAAAACCTCTGATGCAACGGAACCATCTTTGGCATTTGCCCTCTCCTGATGGCCCAAGGGAGGGTTGACAAAATAATGAAAACATCATGCCCAGTCCATGGAGTGGATGGGGCTATCTCACCTCACCGTCTGTACAATCAGCACTGCGCCACCCCGTTCCGCTACCTCACCTGTCCATATGTGTAGCCTGCACCACGCGGTGAAATGCCCCATCCCATTCTGTCGTCAGGGTCAGACCATAATAAATCACACATGGGGCCTTCATGGGGCACCTGCATTAACAGATGTGCGTGTGTGTCTGTGCGCGCGTGCAAGGGGCATACTTGTAGGGATCGGCGTACGCCATATTTTTCTAGAAAAGATGTAACGTTATATAACAGAATATACGATGAATGATCACAGATATAACGTTATAGGATTGCAGATCTACCCCAAGGGGCAAGATATCTGACCCCAAAACTTCATGGTAGGTGTATTACCCTTTAGAAAAGAAATCCCCAAAGGTTGGATCCAAGAAAAAAAGGAGTTGAGAATCCTAGGTTAGAAACTCTTCAAAAATCATTATACATCCTACCTAAGGGAAAACAATGGGGTCACTGCCTGGCCCTACTTCTGATTGCCTAGTCCAAGCTAACTTAGCATCAATTCAATCTGCTTCTGCTAAGTTGCTGCCTAATTATACTAGCTAGCAGGCATGTTGACCTTGGCGTACACCAGCTCTCTTCTGTTTCTGTGCTCAGCTGGTTGCGCAAAAATGTATGTGCGTGCCCTCGCCGACCAGTTGCGCTCAGCAGCTGCTGTAGTGACGCGTGCTGAAAGCAATTTTTGGGATGCGTGAGCGAGCAGAGGAAACTGGGAGCTAGGTTTGGCTGACAAAAATTTGCGCAAAAAGGAGGGCCTTTGATGATGTGAATGGCCAGCATGCAATGCGCCTGCTCTGCTTGGACTGGGTGCGCAAGGAAGTTGTCCAATCCACACTCCTTGGCCCTCATGGGTGGTGTCATGCTGCTGCCCAAGGACTGAGCCTGCTCTCCCCCTCCTCTTGCATGCGGCAAACAGCCCCTCTGGTAGTGAGGCTTGCTGGTGAGTTGAATCGCATAGCTGCAGCTTTTGCCAAGTCCTGGGGCTTGCATTTGGACTTGGAAATGTTGTTAGCGCTGAGAGGCAGTTGAAATCCTTGCATCCAGCACACACACCCCACCATACTCATCCCTTATCACAGGGTACAGCCTGCCATCCCAGGGATGGCTTCCCTTCTTCAGCTTAACCAAGAGCTCATGGGGCTTTAGCAAGAGACTACCCCCCCTGCTTGCTTCTGCTTCCCATCGTCATCGAGCACCATCCATGCCTGCTTCTCATTTGAGGTACTCATAAGAGCTAGTTGAGAGTCAAAATTTTTGTACTCGGCAGTCTGTGAGGCTAGAAATCGCCTTAAGCAGTTTTGGCACTGGTTATAATGAATGTGTATAACGTTATATAACGTAATGTACTGAACACCGACCCCTACATACTTGCCAAGTACCAGCCCCACACTCCCATGAGCCCTACGTGTGTGCAACTGAAAGTGAGCAGCCTTTGGCATATGCCTCAGCATATCCTCAGGGTGAGGAGGCATGTGCTTTGACTCCATCTGTGCATGACACCAGAATGGCCCAAAATTCCTCAGATGCATTTTCTGTCGGCAAACTTGCTCTTGCATTGATACCTGCACACATTTGGCCTCTAGTCTGCATGATTGATTGAGTGAAGAGCGCCCGGATGACAAAAGCGCACGTACTCCAAAAAGGCATAACACAACCATACATATTGGTGTTGTTGTCCTTCCTTAGTGTCCAACACGAGGGACCGAGAGGACACAATCAGGCTGCCCTGTGTCACCTTCAGCACCCATTCTTCAATGCAGGGATGCGCGCACACCAGGACAGGTATCAGGAGCATCACCCTCAACCAACGGGCACACACACACAAACGTATAAACATACACACCTCCTCAAAGCGGTGTATCTGGTTGATCTGGTCCAACGTGTCCATGGAGGGGGAGAGGCCAGCATGCGGGCAGAACAGCTGGTTCTCAATCACAGCTGCCAAGGGCAGGAAGTCGAAGAGGTCGGTCAGCACTTGCCAAACGCGTGCACTGCCATACTTCCGTAAGCACTCCTCGTAGAACCCATACACCTGGCAAGTGCAGTTGGTGCAGGTGTGTGAGTGTGTGTGTTTGGGGGGGAGTACCCCTAAAGTGATTGATCCCTCAAACTTGCTTTGGTGTTTTGCAAGGAAGCATGGCTTGCTGCCTTGCTTGCAGCAAACTTGTGGGCAAGTCATCTAGTATTTTGCAAAACAATGGCATCATGCAACCCCCGAGACACAAAAGTAGTCAATGCACAGAGTTGCATACAAGAAGCGCTCTGATGGACATCAGTCAGGGATGGTGTGCGCATTTGACAAGATGCCGATGAGGCATGATTGAGGGAGGGAAGGTTGTGTGGGACCCATCTGAAGCCTTTCACTTTCCACACCTGTCACCCTTGTATGGAAGATGACAGGCATGCCTTTGAACATTGTGGTGCAGAGGGTGAGCTGCACAAGCCTCTCCAGAGCATGCATGCATTTGGGCTTGTTTGCGCGAGCAGGGGGTGTCTTTTTTGCCGGTGGTGCAAGTTGTGTGAGGGCAGGCATGTGGACATTTGGGTATGCCTTCGCGCAACTTGCTACCATCAGCAGAGAAGGAGGGCATTAGTGAGTCCCCCACAACACTAGAAGAAGGGGTGCACCTCCGTACCCCTCTGCTTCCTGGCTGCTCACCTGAGTAATTTGCCTGCTCTCATGGTTGCCCCTGATCATGACCACGCGGGATGGGTACCGGACCTTGAGGGCAATGACCATGCATACCGTCTCTACTGAATAGTACCCTCGGTCCACGTAATCCCCCAGGAAAAGGTAATTAGTGTCCGGCGCTGGGCCCGCGATTTTGAAAATCTCTATCAGGTCGTGGAACTGGCCGTGCGTATCGCCCACGACCACTACCGGCGCGTGGACGTGGGTCACATTGCCCTCGGTCTGCAGCAGCTCCTTGCACTTGTTGGCCAGCTCCACCACCTCTTCCTCAGTCAGCGTGTTGCACTCAGACAGCTTGCCTGCAATTGCAGTGTGTAGCAGGAAGGATGGGGAAAGGCCCGGGCCCTCAATGCTTTTGATGGTGCTTTGATGGGAGGTGAGCGCCCCTATTGGAGCAAGTTTGGCCAGCTGCTCCTGCATTTTTCTTTGGCACCTTGGTAAAAATGCATGCACGTGTGATGAAGTGTGAGCAGGGCCCCGAGCAGTGCAAGTGGACAGGTTCGCATCTGCATCAGCGCACGCACCGATTTCAGCATCCCTTACTAAAGCCTCCTGCTGAGACAAGACTTTGCTGAGCATATTTATGATGGACGGGCTGCCTTATAATCCTTCAGGTTGCATGGTGGGTTGCGGTGTGTATGTGCGTGTGTGTGCTTACTACGCTCAGCAGCTCAGAAGAATGGCCCCCCTTGGGTACACTGAAGTGTTTGTCACACTCACTACAGATAAAGGTAAACGATGCTATGTTCTCTCCACTCCCTAAAAATGTCAGTCAACTTTCTACCAAACTGAAAAGTCAGTTACATCTTTGCTTGTTCTGTTGCTAAAAACAAGTGTTGTTTAAAATGTTAACTAGAAAGAGAAGATGCACCATCATCAAAGATGCTGGAGTGTGGCCTCACCATGGTCACTCCAAGGAAGAATGAACGCAAACGCTGTTGCAGCATTCTTGGCCAGTGAGCAGCTGTGCCTGCCACCCATTCTGGTATCAACAGGACACCACCAGTAGGTCCACTGTCCCAAGCAAACCCACATTAAGCACGCATCCAGGGGCAGGACAGGGCATGGAGCTGGACAACTTGCGGGCAGTCAGTCAGGCACGCGTCGCCGAGGAGAAGCGCATGGTGGAGAGGAGGAGGAACACGCTGGTCCTCATCATGCGCCACCTGGTGGATGCTGGCTATGTGGAGTCCTACGAGCGCTTGTCTGCTGAGTGCAACCTGTCCCTGCAGAAGGCGAGTGGTTCCTCAAGCGCTCAATACATGCACCTCTTTGTTGAGCATTGGTGAGCTTGCTCCAAGAGAAAGGCCTTCCCTAATCAAGCGTTTGGCAAGTTTTGAGTTCAAAGGAGGCTTGCCCAGCACAGAACTCCCCAATGCTCAAGGCGTACAAGTTTGCTAGAATGGCCGTCCTATCCAAAATTGGGACGTTCAAGGATGGGCTGTGTACTCAAAAGAAGCTCAGAGGTAAAATTAACGTCCTGCGGAAGAGAAAGCAAATTGTTGACAGCGCCTAGGTTCAGGACTGGAAGACTTGAGGCCCTCTTTTTCAATCCTAACTGCGCCTAATGGGCTTATCAAGAGTGCAACATGGAATTTGAGTCCATTTACTGCAGAAAGGCGTGCACACCTGGTCCAACCGTGCCTGTATGTCACTGTGTGCCTGCCTGAAGTTCAAATTTTTTCAACAACTGCTTTTGTTTGGATCAATCCCTTGCCAGCATTAGCATCACAGGAAAAATTGCAGCTGCCTTTCAAATCTCACGAGCAATGTCCACAATGCAGCAAATGGCTTTCCAGGACTGGTTGAAATGTTGCAGCGCGTTACCCCATCATCCCATTGCACTGACAGGCGACCTGTGGCATGTTCCCTGTGCCTCTTTTCCCTTCTCTTCCCTCACTGCAGGTGGATGTGGCAGACAACATTGACCTGGTGCGCATCATCCAAGAATTTGAGGAGGCTTACGAAATGAAATATGACAAAAAGCCAAAGCTCGTGAAGCGCCATGTGGCAGAGACTGCCGCAGAGGTATGTGTGAGGAGCTCACACACACACGTCTGGGCCTCTTCCATTTTGTTCTCTACTCGTGGTAAAAAGTTTGCTGGATAGGAGGAAGCTGGGAGGCCTTTTCCCAATGCGTCAATGAGCTATTGGCACAGGTCTCCATGCTATGAGATTATGCCTCTGCTGCTACGATGCACATTTAAGTGCTGCAATGGTAAGGCGTTCACAAACTCACACATCACTACCAACCTCTCCTGGATAAAACACATCTTTCTGACTGCCTTGTCACTGCACGAATCTGACAATCATCATTCAGTGGGCGGTGGTGTGAAAGGTGCAGCGGACTACCGCAACTGGCCCTGGATCAGCTTGTGCTGTAATGTTTGGGCAGGTGCTAAGCAAGTGGAAGCAAGCCTCTTGTATGTACTCCTCAAAGACCTGGTGTAATGAAGCCCTTAATCAAAGGGCCAAAGGAGGTTCGAGGACTGCTTGCCATCCGCTTGGTGTGTTTACAAATGCGCCCACCCGCAAGGAAGCGGGCTTCCCAACTGCGACTCGTTAAGTTGCTTCTCTTGGGTACAGCATGTTTGTCGGTCAATGCCCACTAGGCTGCATGTGCTTTGGAGTCCTTCAGATGGGCACTTCAGTCCCTTTCATTTCTTCCTGGTTGCCAAGAACCAGCCTGTTTTGCTCTTGATTGGGACAATGATCCCCAGCAGGGTTGACCTAACCTTTGACATGGGATGAATGTCCTCCGCTTCCTTCCCACTCATGGACTCGCAGGGCAAGGCGCTGAATCGAAATCTGTCCCATCCGGGCTCCCAGAATGCACCCATGAGGTAAGAGTGCCTGCACGGCCAGGAAGCAGCTTTGATTCAAGGCAGAACATCAGCCTGCAAAACCGGAATGCGCCTGTGAGGTAAGGGTGCCCGCAAGGCTGGAAAGCAGCTGTGAGTTAATGCCTGACCAGAACGCACCTTGGTGTCTTCAGGGCGTCTACAACTCAAGTCCAAGCAAGGACAGGAAGATAGCAGTATCATTGCTACATGTGTCTCATGAGGTACTTCTGGAGGGGGGAGAAGTAAACAGTCGTAAAGCACATGTAGTGGTCCATTGCTCATTTGCTTGGGCTTGCGTAATGATGCCATTGTTGGCAACAAATGGCAAGCCTGCAATGATTCCTGTGGAAAACGCCACATATAAGACCGCTTAGAGAGGTAGAGAACTGCAAAACATGGCAGACCGTGCATAGCATCAGGGCACTTCTCCTCTCATCCACCATATCTTGTATCAGCTTATCACATTCACACACACACACACATACACACTCACACAAACACACACGCTTAAACTCACACACACACACACACACTATTTATCCTCCTCCTCCTGATCATCATCATCGTTGTCATCATCATCATGTCATCACACACTGCACACTGCAGCGGGGCTCTCGCAGCCCGGCAGCGCAGAGAACGGGGGGCCTCTGCAGAAGCAGGCAGCCGCCCAGCGGGCAGGTAATGGAGGATGAGGTCTGGGAAGGCCAGGAGTGTCTCACACTGGTGAACCAGTTTGATGTGGGCTGCTTTTCTGGGCTTTGTGGACAGCTGCTGTGACCTCAGTGGATGTTAGAGGAACAATGAGCCGCATGTTGCTGTGCATAAGCTGCCAGCAGTAGGGTTGCAACTACCAGGTGCTCTTGGTATTTCCAGTGAGCCTGCCCACTGCCCCAGGGATCCACAGGGTGCCCCTGCTCAGAGCTGGTGGTGCTACAGCATTTAAGTCGTCAATGCTTGAGTCTTCTTGCAAGAAAATGCATGTCACATAGTTTACGGTCTGTGGAATGTATGTGGGCCTGCGCATGGGATGTTATTTACAGTTGTAGACTGTGCTGTGGAATGCATGTGGGCCTGCGCATGGGATGTTATTGACAGTTGCGGACTGTGATGTAGAAGCCCAGGATGGGCAACTGCTTGCCACATAGGTGCGTTGCCTTTGTTGCAGGAATTCCTTACAGCCTAAGCAGCCCAAGGCCTAAAGCTCATTGCAGTATCGACACACTGGCAGGATTCCAGTCATATTTTGAGCCCTTTCCAGAGCATGCTGGCGCTCATGAGCTTTGGAGCACTTTATAAGTGCTCAAAGTATGAGCATTTATGAGATTGGAGCTATAGAGCCTGCTGGCACTTAGGAGCTTTGGAGCACTTAAAGCACTTACGAGCTTTGGAGCTTAGGAGCATGCTGGCACTTTAGAGAGTGGCTTTTTGCGTCTCCCTTTTTGTGGTCTTGGAGCATCTTATTGAACCAAGCTCCCAAGCTCCCTCAGTAGCCCCCAATCACAAGCTTTAATTTGCGCACACATGCTCGCACTTGTAGTTCCGCGCTGCCTGACATCCGTACCTCCAGCCCTCAAGCCAAGGATCGTGCCCCCTTGCCACGGGCCCCCACATCCAACCATGCCCACCCACATGCAAACTCCCATTCACACCCTCAAGGAGGTCCCCATGAAGACCGCGCAAACCCTAGCCGGCCGGGGCAGCCACCGCTGCCACCTCCCATGCAGATCCAGGGTGCAGGCGTCCAGGTGAGGTTCCACCTGCTACAACTTCCGTGGAAAAAGAATGGGCTGCAGCTGCTCATGCTGAATGTGGAGCTGCAGTTGTGGTTGTTGAGCAAGATCCTATTCCTCTCTGTTGAGGTCCAGTGACGTCCTGTGCTTGCATGTGCGTGCGCGTGTGTGTTTGTATGTTTGTGTTGTTGTTGTTGTGTTTGTATATATTGTTACTAAATGATTGCCATGAATGCAGGTATCACTGTTTCTGGTTGCTGTTAAAACTGCAGCCTACATATGTGTCATGATTACATTGTTACAAGCTACATAATCTTGTCACCCTCAGCTTATCAACTGCCAAGAGCAGGTTTGCGATTGCTGCAGCCACTTCTCCCGCGTCACAAAGAAGAGGTTTGATCCCTTGACTGTCAACTTCATGCGGCATTCGCTTTTGTAATAAACTTGGTCTCTGGCAAGTGAGTGAAGCTTACAAAGCCCAAGAGAGCCCGCTTCTGACCTCTCTTTCATGTGCAAGGCTCCAAGGCCATCAGAAGGTGAAGAAAGTCGTCCATGCATGCTCCACAATTTTGGGGGTGTTATCACTGAAAGGCACAACATTGTGAAGAGGAAACCATCCTAGCGCTGCGGCACATCCTTGCTCTCAAATTTTGATGACAGAATGCAGCGGCCATAGTGAACTTCATGGCAAATGTAGCCTTCATCCAAGCCACACCATGTAGGATGGATTTGTTATCTTTTCGCTGCAGAGAGGGGAGCCTGCAAAGAAGGTTGAGGATGGAGCTGGCAGCGATGATGACTTGCAAGGCTTCCATGAACGCCCCATGAAGCCTCTGCCAGTAAGCTAAGATGGTGTCTTGCATACCTTGCTTCCATGCCTATGCATACAAGCGAAGATGACTTGCAAGGCTTTCAAGAGTGCCACATGAAGTTTTTGCCAGTAAACAGAGACGATGGGTTGCTTTGCTTCCATGCCTACGGACACATAAGCTTCTATGCCTGTGCATGCAGGCGATGCTGACTTGCAAAGCTCTCGAGAGTGTTTCATGAGCCCCTGCCAGTATGCAAAGACGATGGCTTGCTTTGCTTTTATGCCTACGGATACATAAGCTTCTATGCCTGTGCATACAAGTGAGGATAGCATGCAAGGCATCCATGATTAATGCTCTGTCCTCTTCCTTGGCGTACCTCAACTGCGCCTTGAAGGAGAGGAGCCGTCCTCGGCGATTGCGCCATTCATATGTCAAAACTGTGTTACTGCCACTCCTCCTTGCTGCTGCTCCTGCACTCAATGCCCTGCTCTCTTTGCTTTATGCACCTCTGCAGCTGCATCTTCAAGGAGAGCTTCGGTCCTTGGGATCGGCCATCAGTAGGGACATAGTCACAGAAAATCCCAATGTCAAGTGAGTGCTAGCACTTAATCCTTAAATGTGGTGATCATTAACTTTAATGCCTCCTTGTGCAGTGCTTATTGAGCAGTTGGTATCCTGATCCTTATGGCTTACTGGGGTGAGGAGACTGGTTCCAATACCATCCAATACCATCCAATACCAATACCATCCAATACCATCCAATACCGTCTCCTGCTTTCAAGCCCTGCTTGTAATCGTTGCCATGCGCAACTTAACTATTCTGCCACAAGGCACTGTTTGCTCGTATATGTTATTGTTCCGAGCTGTACACTTGCCCAAACTAGCGCACCAGTGCCGACACCTGGTTCATTCCACGCAGATGGGAAGACATAGCAGGCCTGGACACAGCCAAGCGTTTGCTGAAGGAGGCAGTGGTGATGCCCATCAAGTACCCAGAGCTGTTCACAGGTGTGTGTGTGTGTGTGTGTGCATTAATCCAACGTTGTAGTCGCATAGTCTTGCACAAGCTTGATGATCACAACCAATCAAGTCTGGATCAGCCTGAAGCAGCCTGAAAATTTTGGGCAATGATTTTTGGATGAAATGCGCATACAGATGCCACCCTGGCACTGTCTCTGAGTAGCAAAATGCTAAAAATAAAGAAGAGGGTATTGAAATTAACAAATCGAGGCTGTTTCTGTATGCCGGAGCACTTTTTATCATCCTGCATACATAATGTTTTGAGGAGTACGGGATGACTGCAGGAACACCTGAAATTTTTATTTCAGGGCCTGCATGAGTGTGCGAGATTGTGGACCTATTCATTGTTGTTAGGAGTGCGGGATGATCACCTGGTGATGCGGTAGGCTGTGTTTTTGGCAAAGCCCCATTCATACTATGATAGGGTTGGAGCCTAATTTCCATAGGTTTCACTCCTGCTGCCCAGGCGAACCCAGTGCATTCCCTGACCTGAAAATTTGGCTCGTCTTCGAAACAAAAAATTTAGGCAGCCCTGCAGTGTGGGTGGGGGCGTGGCAGTTGCTAGTGTTGTAAGAACTTCTGGGAATCTTTGCAGGCAGTTCTTGGCCTGAGCCAGCCAGCCCACCAGCGGCCCTGGATTTCGGCATGCTTCCCAAGCAATACTTGTTACCGGGGCTGTCAATCTTGGTGACCTGGGGTGCAGCAGGCAAAGTTTGGGAGCAAGTTTTGGTTTTGATTTTTCCAGCCTGGCCTCCTCAGGCCCCTGGAACTTCTCCAGTTGACACGAGTTTCATCAAAATTCCTTTGTGGATGCCCTTGCTGAGTCTGGGGCCTGGGGGTGGCCTGGTCCGGGGACGAGTTTCATCAACATTCCTTTGTGGATGCCCTTGCTGAGTCTGGGGCCTGGGGGTGGCCTGGTCCGGGGACGAGTTTCATCAACATTCCTTTGTGGATGCCCTTGCTGAGTCTGGGGCCTGGGGGTGGCCTGGTCCGGGGACTTTGCAGTCCACCTCCGTACCATTCCAGCTTGCCGCTGAGGTAACGGGTTTTACATGGTTCCAATTGCGATGGGATGTTTAATATCTGTTGTAACAATATCGTGATGTGCACCGCGAGTTGAGAGGTAAGGCACGGGAGTTTGCTGATGCGATGTGGAGCAGTGTCTGCACCCCTTCCCTGATGTGTGGATAAGGGAGCCTTTGGAGCCTGGTCTGCTGATGATTGTCTAAGGGGAGATAAAAAAAACACGGGATGGCAAGAGCAGCTTGCATGGCGCGCACTCAGCCATGCATACATAGGCAAGGCATGTTCTGCTGCAGGGAGGTCCTGTTGTTGCCCCAGGCATTGCATATCAACGTCACTTCTGTGCCAGGAAATGTCTCTGCCAATTTTCCATTGCTGCATGCGGCGCTTCCCCACTTGTTCCCTTTGGAGGTCTTTTATGTTTTTCAGGGAAAGGAATGCACTCCATGGACCCTGACGTTAATACGTTCTTGGACACACCCGCACATTACCATCTCCACATTTCCCAATTCTTTTTGCAAAATCAGTATTCATCAACAAACAAGTTGAGGTGTCTCTCTCAGGCCCCATTCCAACCAATGCATGTGTGACCTCATGGGCTGCCTGGTTTCTCTCGTCGTTTGCCTCTTTTAGGTCATATTTGCTTGACGGTCTTGCCTTCTCATTTCCTTCCCATTGCAGGCTTGCTGGCTCCCTGGAAAGGTGTGCTTTTGTATGGCCCTTCTGGCACTGGTAAAACGCTGCTCGCCAAGGCCGTGGCTACGCAGTGCCGTACCACCTTTTTCAACGTCCAGGTGTGGGTGTGGGTGTGGGTGTTGGTGTCTCTGTGTGTAGGGGGGGGGGGGGGGCGCGCGCCTTGTGGCAAGGTAACATAACAGATTGCCTGTGTTTGTGCGTTGCCCTTTGATCCAGGCAAATGCCCCAAATAATTAATTCCTTCATGCATGCCTGACATGCATCCTGGCATGTCTAACCACACCCCTAGGTTTCCAACTTCCTCATGGCCATTGAGGGCAGTAGGGTGCCGGAAGCTAATGTCCCCTGAGGCAACATGAGGTGCTCTAACTTTGCCAAGAGTTTCGAGCCACATGCTGGCCACATGCCTTATCATACAAAAGGGCCTGCATGGGGACCGCCAGTGCTATTTGCAAAAAATGTTCCATGCACTGTTTCAAGACCTTGCACTGGTGCCTGCTTTAGGACGCACAGGCACAGTGTTCACAGATCTTAATGCTCACAAATGTTTTTCAGGCATCAACAATTATATCCAAGTGGAGAGGTGACAGTGAGAAGCTTGTCAGGGTAAGTCGATCAGCGTTTGTGCTGGTGAAGTGTTCAGCTTTGCCTGATTTTGTACAACAATCAGCATGCAGCGCAGGCAGCACCTTCCACCTTTCATTCTCTCACACGCCTCATGTATTCAAGGAAAGAATCAAACCTTAGATATGCAATAATTGGTTAACACTAATGAAGCATGTGCTTCTAACGATTATCTTTGCAGGTTTTCATCGCCAGCAAAATTGTCAGCAATGCTCATCCTGCTCAATGGCAAAAGTAAAGTTCCTCTCATGTTTCACACGCGTAGGTTCTGTTTGAGCTGGCACAGCATCATGCGCCATCCACCATCTTCTTAGATGAGGTTGATGCCCTGATGACAGCGCGCGGCCAGGAAGGAGAGCACGAAGCATCCAGGCGCATGAAGACAGAGCTGCTCATCCAGGTGTGTGTGTGTGTATGCATGCACATGTGCACCTCAGATTTCGTGTTCATTTCCTTTTGCTTCACTAGTGAGGACAAGTGAATGAGCTGTGGCCTTGCTTGCAATGGCAGTGGCAAGCATGCAGCTTTTATGCATGAACCATGTTTTTTTTCTGCTCTTGATAATATACTAGCCATCTCTATCCTAGCTCTTGGACAGAAACCCTTGTCCTAGGTAAAAATGTCACTAAAATGCCTGTTGTTTGCTGCCTCTTCAATCTTGCACGCCTGATCCTCGCTGTAGGCAAGAGTGCAAGAAAATGTCACCCTCTTTATTTTGCTTGTGCACGCTGCAGCAACATGCACAAATGGGTGTTCTGGCAGACAGTAATGAAGGACAATTGCATGTCCTGTGTAGCCTCCCCTTGTTGTTTCCTGTTACAGGAAGTCAAGATGCGCTGAAAGCTTGCCAGTTCCTCCTCCATTCTGTTTTCACCTTAAAAACCTTTTGCCAATATGGGCAAGGAGGTTGCCTTGTCAAGGGCAGTTAATGCTAATAAACAGGTAGACGGACAAATGAAAGCTTCGCCATGTGTGTGGATGTTTGCAGATGGATGGCCTGGCCAAGAGCAATGCCCTTGTGTTTGTCCTGGCTGCCACTAACTTGCCGTGGGAACTAGACATGGTAGGGCATGGACAAAGTACTGGGCATTGTTCTGAGAATTAATAATACGATGGACAGAACGGTTTGGAGCAATGTGGGACATCAGTGGACTGCAGGAAATCCAGGCATGAGATGGGGCTGCTTGCAAGTACACTTGTTTAGATGTCCTGTGCTACATTGAAGCCTATCCCATTCAGTGGTCTTGAGTCTCACAGGAATTCAGGCATTTGGAGGTCTTACTCCTGCCATGCAGGTATCATTGCCTTTCACCTACAAAATGGCCATGCTTGTTTTTTTTTTGTTTCGATGTTCCATATTTTCAAACATTCTAACTTCAGGCTATAGGTTCTCAGACATGGACCCTTTAGGAGCAGTTGCAGCTCCAGCTTATGGTACTGGTGCTGCTGGAAGTGATGGGATGACCTCCTGCTTTGAGGCACTGGGTTGTGCTGCTCTTCACCCTGTAAATCCATGCCCATATGCTGTTTCTAGCAAGTTGGTGTAGGGCACCATGAATCAGAATGTCCAGGACTGCATACAGCAAAAGCTTTGGGTCAGAAAGCATGAGGGATGTTGATCCCTTAGGACGTCTGGCCAAGTTGCGCTGCTTATTTCAATGTGTCTTAGGACAACAGACCCATTTCAAATAGGCCCCTTACCAGACTGTATGTCCATTATCCAGTGTGCGTTGCACACAAAGAACATCTATTCCTTGTGACCTCAGGCCATGCTGCGCCGCTTGGAGAAGCGAATCTTGGTGCCCCTGCCCAGCCACGAAGCGCGCCTGCGCATGTTTGAGCACCTGCTGACGGGCCGCGTCAGGCCGGAGGTCACCTTTGCGCACATGGCCAGCAAAACAGAGGGCTACTCAGGTAGGTGCACAAGGGTGCACAGAGGTACACAGGTGGTCACCTTAGCGCAAACAACCAGGGCCAGCAAAACAGAGGGCTACTCAGGTAGGTGCACAAGGGTGCACAGAGGTACACAGGTGGTCACCTTTGCGCAAACAACCAGGGCCAGCAAAAGAGAGGGCTACTCAGGTGGGCACAGGGGGTACTCAGATGGTACGCAGGGGCGCACAGAGGTACACAGGTGGTCACCTTTGCGCAAATGGCCAGGGCCACCAAAGAGAGGGCTACTCAGGTGGGCACACAGTGGTGCTCAGATGGCAGGTCAGGTTGCACATGGATACAGTGGTGGTCACCTCTGTGCACATGACCAGCAAAACAGAGGGCTTCTCAGGTGAAGACACCGACATTTTGGGCTTGGTAATGAGGCCCTAGCTAGCTCGCAAGTCAGGGAACCTTTCATTAATGTTTGCAGGTGAACCTTGCGTGCCAAGTCTTCTTTTTTTCAGTTTGGACAACGTTGGGTGTGCACAAGATCAGGCTTAATGCTGCCTGCCGGCTGGTTGCCTTAAGCATGGGGGCGCATTGCAAGCTATTGAGCGTCAAGCATGCAATCACCCTCCATTGGTAGAAATGTAGTTATCGAGGCTGTCCGCACTGCTTGTATTTGCTACAGAGCAATCGCTGCTCTGTTTTTCCAGCTTCGGGCACACACGCACGCGCGCGCACACACACACATATACACACACACGCACACACACACACACATGTGCAAGCAGACAAACTCGATGCACTTGCAGGGTCCGACGTGGTGTTGGTGGCCAAGGAGGCTGCCATGCGCCCCCTGAGGCGCCTCATGGCACAGTTGGACTGCCTGGACGACGAGCCTCACAGCAATCCCCAGCAAGCGCAGGCAGCCCAAGATGATGTGCACCGCAATGTAGCAAGCAAGGTGGACCATGCATGTGCAGTTGCCGCAGAACAAGGGGATGAGCTGATGAATGGAATGGCATCATCACAGGCATGGTGTCAACGTCCATGCCATGCATTTTTGGGGATGAGGGGAAGAGCTGAGAAGCACCAATGTCAATGCCATGAGCTTGATCTCATTGACAATGCCGTGCATTCTCAAAACAAGGATGAGAGGGTGAGCTTGGTGTCAAAGCCAGGGTTGCATGAGACTGTTACGATAATGTGGTTGCTCATTTGTTGTGGTTCACGCTTCATTTTAAGACACACCGTTTGACGAGGTCAGAGGGGAAGTGTTGCATAGACCGCCATCACCCTCTCCTCGCAGGCAGCACCCTCCTGGTGTGCGTTCTGCATCCTTGCAGCTTTTTTTCAGAGCTCAAACGTAGGGTTGGCCAATGCCATATGTGTTTGATTTTGTCTGCAAATTCATACATGTACGGATTGGGCCAACCCTGCTCAAATGCCATTGCCTCCTGCTGCACTGGTTTTTCTTTTGGTGCTTGATGTCTTTGTGCCCCTCAAAACCACACACGGTTGCGCTCCCTGCGGTTTATTTTTGGAGCTCAAATGCCATTGCCCCCTGCTGCACTTATACTCCAATTGGTGGTTGATGATTTGGTGCCCCTCGGGGTCTCATACCGTTGCGCTCCTCAACGTCACATCTTATGGGGGAAGCAGTATTGATCCTTCAGCAGGGCTCACGAGCAGCATATAAACTCAGCCACTAGCCTTGTTCTTTGATGCAAACTTTGCACGCTCAACTCACAAAATGCACACTCAATTTCACACTTATTTATACAAACTTTGTTTGTGTCAAACCACAGTTGGAGCCCATTGCCATGTCTGACGTGGATGCAGCCTTGAGCGTCACCAAGCCGTCCGCGCGACTGTTGGAGCAGCAATACAAGAAATTTAGTGACGAATTTGGGCAGAGTGGGACTTGAGAAAAAAAAATGAAAGGACATGGGGCCGTGCTTTATGCTTGATCAGCAGAAACATGTTGCGCTGGGCGTGCTTTTTGCATTGTCCGAAGACGTGTGTATACTTCGTAGCACTGCTAAAGAAGTTAAAAGGTTGTATTAATCTGTCACCCAATTGCTTTGGGGATGGAAATCGTACCATACATAGATTTAAGGTAGGTTAAGATGCTAAAATTGGAAGAATGGCTGCGTGACGACCACTTGCTCATGAGCAACTGATCAGTTTCAGTTTTAACCTTGCTGCTTGCAGTGGTGATGGAATTTTTGGGGGGTTGCATAAGGCCTCTGTGCCAGCACATTACCTCATTCCTTGTGGTCTTGTGTGTGAGTCTAAATTTACTGGCAGGTTTCACTATAGTTACCTAACGTCACCAAGCACAGCACGAATCCTCGCCCACACACAGAGGCGTACACACCACCTGCCATTATGCATAAGGCATCTCTATAGATTAGACATTTTTTATAGATAGCTATCTATAGATTACAGGGCACCTATCCTCCTTCCTTCCTGTGCTTGGACTAGGAATAGACGCTCCTGCTGGCATTTACGAGGTGTCGCACATATTATTAATTATCTCATCAGGAAATTAATGTTTGTATATCGAGAGGTTGTGTGTTTGTATATCGAGAGGTGGTGTGTGCTGGGTAATCCTCTCATTTACAAGTGTTCTCTTACATAATCTTTTAATCGCTTAGGTAAACATTTTCTTAAACAGCTACAAGGGCCCCTGAGAACACGCACTGTGTGTGCCACTGATAGAACCCTCGTTAGAGGATAGCCCTCCACCAAGCAGTAGCCGCGACCCTCGATGCACTCCGAATACGCATCGTTCGCTCGGACGTCAGACCCTGAAGGCGACGTGAGTGGATGGGGGAATTCGAACCCTGATGCCTTGCAAGTCATATGCTTGCAAGGGAATTCCCTGCCAGTGCACCACAGAAGCTCAATCCCATAGTTGTGCGTAATGAGCATTCATCAATGTAACCCAATGCAATTGAGCCTGGGTTGCACACATACATTCTGAAGACTCAACTGCTGTCCTTGCACGCTGTATGGTTGTCAAAACACATATACGGAACATGTATGCAACCACGTCTGAGCGCAGGGGGAAAAGGTGACCATACCCCTTTATCCACCTCTACTTGAACTCGTCTACCCTGATCTGATCGATGGTTGCAAAGGGGAAGCTGCTCAGAAGAGGTAACTATATAGGTACATATATGTAGGTCACTGCGTATACGTATATAGGTACATCTATGTAGGTAACTGCGTATACGTATATAGGTACATATATGTAGGTAACTACGTATACGTATGTCACACACACACACACGCACACACACACACAGGGAGATGTGTGGGAAGGTGGAGCAGGTGAACAGGATCCCAGACAAGTACAACAATCAGGAGGAGTGAGTTCAGGCCACACCTTGTAGGGTTCTAACTCATGACGCTTTTCAATAGAGGTGTCTTTGCTTCATTTGGTATCCTTGAAGTTGCAAACCTACATATTTGTATGCTTGTCTTTGATTTTCTTTGCCTACAGGTATTTATGGCAGATGCAGTGCCACATGGCGGTGGAGTTCTCGGTATGTATCAGACAATAGCTATTCTCCAAGCTTCTAAGTTGTGACTCCTGGCAGGAGGGCAGAAAAGAGTAGTAAATGTCAGGGTTGGGTCATTCGTGATCAGTGAATTAAAAAGAACGCTAAAACTAGCCTTAAAATTGTGAACGCGAAAAAGTGGCTGTTTGGAGTGCGTGGTAAAATTCGTTGGTAAACATTGTTGGGAAGGCCTTGAGGAACCTTCAGTTCTCATGTTCTACAACCATCTCATACACATAAATCTACAAATGAAATATTCCACTGGAACTGCTACCCCACAAAATCATATTATCGCCTGTAAACCAACCCTCCCCATCACTGCTGGACCCCTCCTCCCCCTCCTCGTCCTCATCAACAGCCACCCAAGTGTCCTCAGCTGCTGGACACTTGGCCACCCCACAACCAGGAACTTGCACGAAGTGTAGCCTGATGCGCATGGCATGCGCACCTCCATGGAACACATGCTCACATAGCTTGCACTTGTTTTTCCCTTGCTTCACCTCATCCGTGCCTTCAGGCTGAACCAATGTGACATAATCCCACTCGGGGCCCTTCTCTCTTGGCAAAGTTAAATGGTTTTGGCCTGGGGGGGGTTGTGGGGTAGTTGGGACCTTCTCCTGGGTTCCCTCCCACCCAAGACCCTCCCTCCCCAAAATGGTCCTCTAAATTCGCGTATATACGTGACGAATGCAAATTTAACACGTATACACGCGCTCGCTACCTCCCAAACCCACAAATAACCCAACCCTGGTAAATGTCATGTTTTTTTGGGTCAGGTCAGGGCAGAGACTTTCTGATCAACACCCCCCCACCCCCACCCCCCCCTTCCAGTCCCCCAATTTAAACAATAAGGGTGCCATTCTGCTCCTCTTACAAATTTAAACAATAAGGGTGCCATTCTGCTCCTCTTACAAATTCCTATCCACCTGCATACTCATCATGTCCAAAAAGTAACCCGCACCAGAGTTATGGGACGAAAACCCACAACTGGCTTTCAAGTCCGCAACTGCCATCCCAGCATCACTAACCCGTGTGCTCAAGTGTTATGCTTTCTGCACCTCATGCTCCTGGCAATTGTTTTTCAATCCAGCTATATGCTTGCCCATGAGTACTCCTTGTGATCTGGGCAGCGTCTGATGTACAACCATCTCCCAAGGGGTGTTTTCTTAACCTCCGAATAAAGCATGGAGGAACTTGTGAATATCATAACCCCCACTGTAGAAGCGAAGGTCAGACAGCGCGTTGCTCTCAAGATTAATCCAAATTTTGTGCTCTTCTCTCTTTTGCACATCAAGCCAGACACTGTCTCGTACCATATGGCCAGATCAACACTGTCAACCCACATTAAAACATTACGCTGCAAATTGATGAAAGAGTGCAGTGGCCAACCTGCATTTTTGGTTGACCATGTACAAGTCCTGCTGTACAAGTCTCTCCCTCTGCATAAATTTGGTTATATATGGGGCCATACACAGTATGCTGCCATCCTTGACTTCGTCGTACACGTAACTACAGCTGTTCAACACTGAACTTCAGTGACTGAAGATTATTGAACAAGCAAGAGAGCTGTGAGCGTTGCCTGTCTGCGAGGGCTGTGTGTGTGTGAGTGCACGCGCGCTTGCGCACATGTGTATGAATATTCATGTTGATGCTCATCCCTGCACTTGCATCCAAGAGGTATGTACGGATTGCTAAGGCAGGCTATAGCACAAAGCAACTAAGGAGACAATCTGAGGAAAAGGTGGTCATGTGTGCCCTTAGGCACTGCCCTGCAATATAGCATGGCTAAGTACTGACTGTACTAGCAAATAAAAGGCATCAAATCATTCAGCCTTGATCAGCTTTAATGCTGCCTGACAACTTCATGTCACACACATATTTCTAATTTTTATTCACTTCTAGTTGTGTCAATGTCAAGTTTAGACAACTGATCAATTTAACTGAAAGCAAGCTTGCATTCTCATTGCTCTGCTGACCTCAGAGGAGCATGGCATCAAACCTCAAAGAGTTGCACTCAAGTCCAGCACAAGAGCCAGGGCAGGAGAAGGCTTGGTTTAGCTTCGAGGTAAGCTTGGCACTTAAAGTTACTGTCTTGGGGATTATTTTCTGCGTGTTGTGCGAGAGTTGAGGTTCCTTTCATACCTGCCTTAATACCTTCTATTCATGATAGTATGGGCTAATAAGCCGGGAAGCCACGTGCACAAAGGAAAGGATGCCTGACTAGCAAGCTAGACAATATACAGAGGACAAGGCACATTGGCTGGTCTCATCAGTTCAGTCATTGTTAGACTGCAAAATCCCCAGAAACATGTGGACTAACTCACAGAGATAGACAACTCTTCCCAAAAATAACTGTAATCTATCGGAGGGGGTCAACTGGCCTATATTGCAGGACATGCTCTTTCTCCTGTTTCTTTCCCAAAAGAAAAGAAAAAGTACGTAGGCACAGGGAGCTCTCCCTAGATCAATTGAGGAAAAGGAGACACATTGGCTCAAAAGAGCCAAGAGTCCCCTCCAACACAAAGCTAGAAGACAGAAAATGCTAATGGGGATCTGGAGGGTTATTAGAAGCAGCTGGCTCCAGAACCTGACGGAAATATATTGTTGTTTTCAATAGCACGCCTTGTAGTAACAAGCTTGTTGCAATTGGCATACATGACAGATTGGGCAATAAGTTTGCGAGCAAGTTTAATGGCATGTTGGTGGTCAAGACCCAGTTGTGTAATTTGGTTAAGGGTATGCTCAGTGTAACAGGTCTCACCAACACCCAAGAGGATGGTAAGTAGCGTGACAGCTTTTCCACTAATGTTCTGACAAAGGTCTGCATGCTGCAGCTTTGCCGCCCCCAACTTTCTCAAATCTAACCGTACTTTCCATCATTTTCACAAAAATGCCACATCCACCTAGAATGATGATAATTGTAGTACCCTATACCACTCTCCTGGCCTCAGATCACCCCCCAAAAGGGCCCACAGCTCCACCATGGGACCATTTTTAACTCCCAAACATTTGTATTCATAACCCTTATATACTGTGCTTACATCCTGCACATTCAAAAAAAGGAAAGAAGGAAGTCAAAAATTGAACTTTTTGGCACCTCTTGTGCTGGAATTTCTTCAAGGTAAATGACTGGATTTCTGTGCCTGACCAATCACTGGACCTTTTCACTTCATTTCTTATGCAATGGCATTCTTCTGATACAAGGACTCCAAATCACCAAAGATTACCCAAATTGGTGCTATGGGTGGTCGGGTATGGAGATTTGGTGGTCAAAAGTAGCGTTGCAATTGGGCTTGTTCCCCCATGCTTCTCTGCCAGATCCCCCCAGCTGCCCTTTCCCCGTAAGAAGACCTTCACACACACACACCCGAGGCCCCCTATTCTGCTTAGTGGATGAAGTAGCACTCCAGCCCTGACTTTAGGGTCGCTTTAGAGGACCGGCTAGGCGCAGGCTACTGTAGGCAAGGAAGTGGGGATGTGTCCCAAAAAGATGTGTAAAATTTGAAACAAGACAATAAAAGCTGAAGTCTCGTAAAAGTTGAAAGGCAAGTAATTAACAAAGATGTATTATGTGCAATCCACACTCCCGGCCAGGGATGCAAGCCCCTGGCAGGCTTTTGTTTTTGCACTCAACCTGAGGGTTTTTAGAGGCAGGTCAGGTAGACCCAAGGTATCAAAGAGTGTCTCTTGAGTAGGCCTGAAACCTGTCATAAACCCCTGATTCGCCCTGATGGGGCACAACTGAGGCCTGAAGTTGCCTTCTTTTTGCATGCTCCTTGCATGAGTGTCCTCCCCACCTAGCAGCAAACTAAGCAGTTTTCTGAAGCTAGGATTTTAAAGCCGCCAGCTGGGGCCCACGTGCCAAATTTTCTGTAAACCTCATTCCAAACCATTCACTGCGCCTGGAGTGGTTAGGCCCAATGGTTGTTCAGAGTTGTAGGATTTCAGCCAATTTTCTTTTGGGAAGAACTCGCACAAGGGCTGCAAAACAAATTGATGTTAATCTCCTCTACCTGTTCTTTAAATGTACCGGACTGAGCATGGTAGTTGAGGGTCATGAGCACCTATTTGGGGGTAAGAGTTGGTTCCAGGATAAAGCTTTGAGCCCTTCATGGGTGATCAAGTCCAGGAGAGTGGCCTGGGGTCATCCAATTTTACCATTCTTTGGTGAACAAAGAGCTTCTTAAAACATAACAATAGCAAGCACTTCAATCTTTCAGAACAAAAAATGAGGTTCCTTCTTGCATTTCCAGCTTCCTTGGAGAAAGTCCACCCCGGACAGACTATAGGGCCCTTATGTTCGGCTCGTGGAGAAGTGTGATGAGGTGTCAGCTGTCATCTCAACGTCATTGCTTCAAGGAAAGCTAGGGTCTGCCATTGTAGCTGGGGTCGTTTGCCTGACGGCAAGGCCGTATTGGGGGTTGAGCAAAAACAAGATTTTCCCCTAGGAGCTGGCCATGAAACAAGCCTAATGCAGGTGCAAATGGATCACCTGTCCTTGTTGCAAACGTTCCAATGTTCAGGTCATCAAGGTGGACCCAGAAGACAAATACTTGGCTAGCGTACGCCTCACTGAAACAGAGCCACGCAATCTTCGCAGGCTCAGGTGAGGACGCTTTTCCATTTTCTTAAGTGCGCAGATTAGAATAAGTAGCAGATCTGGTCAATTACAAATGCTTCAGGTACCTTCAGCCCCTGCCATCTAACCATTCTGAATTTGTACTGCAGATTCAGTAGTTTGCATAATATTGCAATGCAAACACTAGGAGCTGATATGTGGGACCATTTCAGCTGAAAAGCATAATTCAAGTTGCTGTCTTACTGGACCAAAAATATTTTGCTGTGCAGCCTTGAATTTGACCATCCAGAAGAGGAAGACAGCTCTTGGTGGGCTGGCTGGATGATGGAGGTATGATTTAGCGCTTGTGCACTATGCCACGCTAACTTTGCAATTCTTCAAAGCCATAGGATCGCCTCGTGCAAGCAAAAAGGCAAGAAGCCAGGTAAATGGAAGCCACAGGGGCAGGCCAGAGCCAGAAAGAACGGAAGTTTGAGATTAGGGTAGGTCCAGAAGAGAACGTTACATGCAGGCAGAAAGATACGTGTGGCAGAAGAAGCCAGAGCGGCTACCTTGGTTGCAATGGACATTGCGTTGCTATCTAAGTGGGCCATGACCCACTCAAATGCAAAAGCAAGGTAGGTATTCCTTGGGGAAACACTTTCCCTTCCTGCAGTACGTAGTTTGGCCAGACCTTTACAGGACTGCACAAATAGGCGGGCAAGATTTAGGTCAAACAAGCAGGAATGGGACCCTTCTAAGCACGACGCCCTGCAAGGCAGCATTCCTTTTGGACAAAAATGGAGCAAAACAGAGAAGGGTTGTATAGCCCCTGCGCAAGGATGGCATACAACGCCCTGCAAGGTAGCAGCCTGCAGGCCCAAGGCTTGAAATTCCAGTAAGGACCATGCCCTACAAGGCTCTACACTCTATGCTTTGCAGGCCCTGAGCTCTTGACTCTGTATGCACAACGCCCTGCAAGGCATCAGTCTGCTGGCTCAAGGCTCTAGACTCTGCTGATGCTTGCCCTAGACTTTGTTGATGACGGCCTCTTTCAATAATCTCTCCCCCTCTGCCAGTTGAGGGCAGCAGAGGATGTGCAGGCATGCTGCCTCTGGCAAATCCTTGGGCAAATCCTTGGGAAAGGCAAACACTCAACTGCCTCCGTCTAAAAAAAAGAAAAAAAACTATGCTTGCCGTTCGGCCGCATGCATTAAGGAAAGAGCCTCCCAATGACTCCCACCAATAGAGGGCATTTTTTTCCAACCCGTCTATACCTTGTGCCACTTGCCACTCACTGTTGGCCTTGGCCTCCACAAGGGGGGGGTTCAGCACAGCTGCCAGCATTGCCAAGCCAAGAAGGGACCACATCACACTGCCTGAGTGCAATGAGCACGTTACAAGTGGCCATTCAGGGTGCGCCAATGGAAGCACACCCTCTGGAGGGTACGCCAATGGAAGCACGCCTTCTGGAGAACAGTACAAATGGCCTCACAGGGCGGGCCAATGCAAGTACACTTTCTGGAGAGTGTGCCAATGAAAGCGTACTCTTTGGATGGTGTGACTGGCAGCTTGTGTGCAGGCCATTAGCTACAGGAAACATGATCCCCTTTGCCTACCTCTTAGGAAAGGAAAGGAAAGAAAAGGACTGGGTAGTGTAGGGTAGGGCGGGGTAGACATACTAGGCTTATTCAAAAGGCCACCCTGTGGGCTTACCTCTTTTTCTGCACAACACTTGACCCAGCATAGTATTTGACCCAATCTACCGTGTGCACTCATCAACCACACAGGTTGTGAAACGTGAATGAAGTCGGCTTTCAATAGACCTGAAATGCATCTGCTTGCAATTAATGCATCCCGCAATAATATCACCCCTACACAATTAAGAACATAACATGTAATTTATTAAACAAGAATGTGATTGTGCCAGTTGTATTTGTTCAGACCTGTCATCTTGGTTTGGGTGTTCGGGGGGTTTATGATCTTGACCCAGCATGAAGTCAATCCTGATTTTTGCCTCCTCCAACCTGGTAACTTCTACACATGGTTTATCACGCATGCAGGTGGAAGGCTATGATGAGGTTGTACTTGTTGTAGGAAGACGTCAAAGCTCTTGGTTAGCCAGAAAACTGTTACTCTACTTCCCCTTCACCAGGTATGGTACTTTTGGGTCTTACAAAGAAAGTACTTGTCACACACGTTGCCTGGGGTGAACTGCGCTCATGCTCCACTGGGGCAGGCAATTACTTTGGTGGGCAAACCTGTTGTAGGATGGAGGTACAGAGGCCAAAGATAACGCAAGGTCCTTGAAAGCCTGCATGCCTGGTCATGCTAAAAAAGAGCCACACAGGGATCTGGCCAATTTCTCGTACCTGCTCTGTATTTGGTGTGCATCCAGGACCAAGGAATTATACACATGTTGTCATGATGTACCGCGCTAATTGTGTAATTCCCGACAAGAGAATTGCAATTATATGTTGCCCTTGTGTATCCATGCTTGTTCCTTCCTGTTAAAGGCCCACCTCACTTCATGAAAGGACACCTGTGCGCCTGCGCTTAGTGGAGTACGTCCAAGGAGCAATGCAGCACTACAGTTCAACGCAGTGCCTGCGGAAGCAGCTCATGTCTGACACTATGAGCGTACCAGTGAAGGACCTGTTGCACCAGGAAAGTGCAGCTTTGCGCAACATGGACTTCCCTGTCATCCATATGGCAAACATTGCCACTCTCTTGCATCCTAACACACATGACGTGCATTTGCTTCTGTTTTGAGACCCAAATCGTGTCAATGCATTGGCAGTGGTTCAAGAATGCCAATGAATATGTGTTTGACCTGTGTATTTTGTACGCATATGCCTGTTCCCTCCAGCTGCCGAATAGCTGCCCCTGCATTGTATCAGCCAGGCATGTAAATGCCATGCACTTATGAACCAGGCCACCCCTCTTAAGAAGCTGGACATCCTACTCTATGGCATGCATTCTTCAGACCTCATCAGTTAATTGCCTTCATCTTTCAACTTGTTGGCTGCATGATAAGAGACCTGGATCCTCGAATGAATATTGCTCCTGCAGGTTGCAAACCCAACATTAAAACCTGGATGGACTGCTCAATCTGAGGGACTTGTCAAGCCAAGTGAGGGGAAATTTGTTAAGGCAGACTGCTCAAGCAGAGGACTCGCAGATCTAGGCTGAAATAAATCTTGTAGGCGGACTGCTCAAGCTGAGATCTGTATGAGATCCAAGGGAGGGACAACGGTCATGCACTGACACCCTCACTCCCCATGGCAGAGCATTATGCTGTGAGCACTATGCCTCTTTCTATCCCCTTGGCATGCAGCTTAATTTGCACGTCAATGATAATTCTGCTTCCTGAAGCTTTCCTTGTCAACAAGCACAATTTTCTGCAAATGTTGAAGATGGTTAAGTGCATAAGAAATCATTTGTTTCCTCATGTCTGCCCACACCATGAATAGATCATGCACATATAGCTCCATTATGAAGTGTGCCCCTGTTTTATATTGTGTTGTGCGTGCAGGCTTATTGTCACGAGAAACCCTTCCAGGCACTGCCGAAGGGATTGTCAATGGCCTGCAGGGTGGGCTTCAAGCAATTCAGGGGCCGCCTGGTAGGGACAATGTTCCTTTTGCTCCTGGACGGCATCTGAGCAGCATATTTGGAGTGCTTTACAGAATGCTAATCCAGCAGTGCTGCACCTTGTACCTGAGCGCATCTAGCTGCCTTTGTGTTGGGATTTGAAATGCATAAGGAAGGCATCTGCTCCATGTATTTTAAATGGATGTGTTCATAGACATGGGGCAGTTGCAAGTAGTTGTTCAAAAGGAAAGACAAGGCAGGAGGGAGGAACATCCAGAATTTGGGCTGGACCGCCCCCGCCCCAAAAAACCTTTCCAGTGCCCCCACCAAGACAAAAAGGATACCAATCTGCTCCTTTTTCAATTCTTGATCCATCTGCATATTGAACACAATGAAAGAATGAGCTGTGGCTGAAATATGGGGCATAACCTGAGGAGCGGACGCCCATGCATACCTGCCCTGCCAGGCACTCACGACTGGCTTGTAAGTCCAAAAACTGCCCTCCTTACTTCATCATGCAAAAACATATTGCACATTGTCAATTCCTGGAAGTTTGGAATGGCTTGCTGCACGTTTGCCTCGACACCCCTCGCGGCCCACACCCATGCGCATGTGACACCGTCTCTGAGTCATGCACACTGTCCTTCTCCTTTTGATTCAGTCTCTGAAAATGGTGCCAATTGACAGGGTTTTAGCTCAGGAATCCGGCAAAATATTTGTAAGAATGGAAAAGTGGCTCAGAAAATTCTGGAGGGGGGCCCCTAGGAGTCAGACCCCCACCTCCCCTAGACCCTTTCTGATAAGACCCATATCTATACTGGTCAATAGCTCTTGATCTCAGGATTGTAATTTTGATTCTTATGTTGTTGACATGTTCTATCAAAAGTTACAGGAACAAAACCCTTCTGGACAAGGCATGAAAGAATGCCTGCAGGTTAAACACAAGGAAAGAATCAAGAATGGTACACTCCAAGAGAGTGGAGCTTGTGAGTTGAGGAATTGTTCACAACTTTGCGTGTCTGCAGGAACGGGAAAGAGCACAACCATCAGGACAATCATCAAAGACCGCATCCCTCCCAACAACAAGGTGGGGCTCTTACGTGCATCCTTTAATCTGACAGTGGACAGAAAGCTGGTTCTAGGTTACTATTGCCTCCATGTGCCTGCGCATCAAATCCTGCAAGCAACGTTTACAATACATACTAATCATCATAATCATAATCATACTAACCATCATAATCAAAGAAGCCTATGACAGAAATGGTGTCTTGGATGCTGGCAGTGCATTTGCTAAGCTTTATCGCATGTACTTGCAGCTTGCTTCCTTATACGTGCAGTTCTTCACCCTTTTCCTGTGTTGCTTGTGCGCAAATCTGCAGACAATTGTGGCTTGCACCAAGAACAAGGCCGTGGACGCAGTTGTAGGAAAGGTGTGTGTCCGTGCTCTTTGGCTTCTGTGTACAGTGTGCAGGGACTGGAGGGCAATGTATGAACAAGTCAAGCTGTCATGCACTTATGAATCATCTATATTGTTTGTTGGCAGTAGTTTGGCATGGACACATTCCTGGCATTGCAACCTTTTGAAGAGTGGGACAGCACTTACTTATCTTCCCCTTGGTAGGCACTTAATTAAGTACTGAATTCAGTGGAAGACATGCATCAAGAAGGAATACTCAGCTGTGACAAGAATTCCGTTATTTTGTTGGACTGTAACTTTTGGGAACAGAGAACCTGTTTTCTTGCGTTTAACAGGTCCCAACCTTCATTGAGGGTAGCATTCAAACTTGCTTGATGGAAGCTTTGCCTGCCTGCTATCTTTTCTCTGCTCATCCACCATAAGCAATATTTCATTTTCTTGCTCATTTGCAGCTTGTCAGCTTGCCTGGCAGTGTAGTGGTGTTTGGCAACAAAAGGAGGCTTGGTCCTGAGGCGAAGCTGCATACACTCGCAGAGCAAGTGGGACAGCACAAGCTTTGGGTGAGAGAGAAAGGATCGAATCAAGTTAGGTCCTGAGGCAAAGCTGCAAAGGTGCGCGGGTGGATGCTGAGCTGCTAGAGTGGGTGATGGTGCAATATTGCATTAATGCTGAGCTGAGGCAAAGCTGCACACACACCTGCACAATTGGAGTAGCACAAGTGTTTGTAAGAGCGAATGGGATCCCCTCATGTGCATAAATCCTGCGACATTAGTTGGGTTGGCACAGGTATGAGATTTTGTTGAATGTGCAATGGGTTTCAAGATACCATGCTTTTGTCAAGCATGCCATATCTCTTGATTTTCAATATGAATGTGGGGGACCTTGAGGTGCACCATTTGCACAAGACTCATACATCTCTTCTGGCGTGGTTCAGTCCTTGTGGTGCTCCACCCAGCTCTCTGCTCTTTAAGTTCTTTGCTCTTTGCTTCAAATTTGCACTCTGTACCTAAATCTGCACCAGGGGCGCATCTGCTCTGATTTAATCCACACTGTAGGGTTGAGGGTACATCTGCACTCTCCTCCGCATCTGCGCTTTGCTCTGAGCTTGCTCTTTGCTTTGCATGCATATGGCTTAGCGGAGGTACACTGCTCAGATGTTGCGCATGAGCGTCTGGGTCGGTGTACAGATGTGCCAACAGATCTGCAATATGTGGGCCATGATCTGACACTTTGATAAGTGCGCTGGCAAGGTACCTTGGAACAGCCCTGTGGATTAACCACTGTGAATTGACAGGTGCTCTGGCAAGGTATCTTCAAACAACTGGAGGGCTTGAGACAGCAAATCGAGGACAGCATTGCTGCGGCTATGGACTGGTGTAGCTCTCCATCCAGGTATGGCAGGTATCCAGGAGAGCATGGAGCATGCAACAGCTGTAGAGGGGTGCCCATACCTTGTTATGGCTCCATCATAATCAGTAGGGTTGGATGGGGTACCGTCTCCCTCAGAGAGGTTAGACTATTAGCAGGATCCACTTTCTTAATATGACGGCGGTGTGTACAG
The DNA here is from genome assembly GCA_914767535.2 of Dunaliella primolecta. Taxonomy (NCBI): domain Eukaryota; kingdom Viridiplantae; phylum Chlorophyta; class Chlorophyceae; order Chlamydomonadales; family Dunaliellaceae; genus Dunaliella; species Dunaliella primolecta. Next base: position 8,457,829 of record OU611754.1, on the reverse strand, counting down.
AGACCAGGAACGTGTTCACCACCTAAATATTATGTGTACACGTATACATGAATCTGTGTAGCTCAAACCCAGCTGCAATCGTGCCTGTACTGCTGTATACACATGCTGGGGTGGAATAGTGAAGGAAATAAATGACTGTGTATGTATGTGTATATGTGTGTTGCATGCTTGCATGTCTCATACTGCTACAACCTGTCAGGCCATCAATGATTTTTTTTGTAAAAACTTTTCCCCTCACATCCTTCATTTTACAGCTTACTGCACATTCTGAGTTCCATGTCTAGTGACATTCCAAAAGGGCTGAAGCAACAGCTGGCCCTTCAAAAGGTTCTCAGCAGGGTGGACCCGGGTGGCCTTGACGTCCAGGTCATTGCTGACACGGTAAGAGGTGCTCCCGTGCTTGCAAAATGTTTATGTAAACCATGACACACGCGGACCCTGAAGCATGCAACCCACGACATACCTGTAGTGTCATGGCTCATGAGCCATGTTTGCCATGGACTGTGCAACATGCCTGCGCAGCATCCCTGTGCTGCCGTGGCCTGTGAGCCTGTGTGCTGAGAGAAAGTCAACCACACATGCAAGAAGAGGAGAGTCCCTAATGTTTCACTTTGAAAGGACAGCAATGCCCAAAAGTTAGGCTGCCAAGTTACTTGCCCATACATTTCTTCAAAGCTTGCAGATTTCCCACCAGCTGTGATTGTTTTGTACTGCACCCTTGAATGGTACCTCATTCTTGCTTCTTGCGTTTGCTTCTGCATATGGTAACATATGCAAGTATAATGCGTACAAAGCATGAAAATGCACGTGTAGTGCACATGTGTTGAGTGATACCTAATGCCTCGCTGCTTACATTTGCTTTTATTTTTGGCACTGCACAGGTTGTTAAGCACATGCAGATTCAAGATCAGGCCACTCTAATGGGGCTCGTCAACATCATCTTCAACAGGGCTACAGAGGAGCAGGGACCAGCAGAGATGTGTGCGCGCTTGTGCAAGAGCATCTCAGCGCACTCCTTAGCACCCAAGGTCGGTTCATGAAAATGCTGGTATTTCACACTTCTGTGTTTTCCTGCCTTAAGACGCATGGCCATGTGCTGGAGTAAGTAAGTGAATATGTGTCATGCACGCACGCGCTCATTGCACTGGCATCATGGTGATGATTACCGTTGCAGGCTTTAATCCAGCTGTTTTGCAGGAAAAATATAATGCTTGACACACTCTGTCAAATCCTCAAGGAGAATGCAAATAGTTGCCATTATTAACAGAGGTTGAATCCAATGTTTCCAGTTGCATTTCCCTTTTGTACAAAACTTGCAAGACTTTTCCCCTGCAGACATCATTTTGCTTATGTTTTTCAAACATAATACTGCCACTGTAACATTGCCACTGTGATACTGCATGGATTACGCAAAAGCAGATTGAAATCGCTGCTTGCAGTTCCCTGGTGGCTCGGATGACATAGACATTTGCAGTATCCTACTGGACAAGTGCGAGAGAGAACTCCATGGTGCTCCGGTGGGTTTCCAGCTGTAGTATGTATGTATACAAGCGTTGCGACGATTCCATCACACGCTTTTTTGGCCAGATTTTTCCTCATCTCTTATCTTTTTTACCGAATTTACTTTGATCAGGCAATGCAAATTTGTGCAATCTTGTTTACTAGCAGCTTGGCGAGTTACAAAAGCACATGTGCACACACACACACACACGACTTGAGCACTTTGGATGTGGCAACCAGGTTGGACGGCATGCAGCTGCTGTTCAGAGCTCTTCAAAAGCTGGGCAGCACCCATGTTCCCCTGAGCTGCTTGCTCCTGGCGATGTCCAGGTGTGTACTCATTTGCTTGTGCAACAGGCATATGAGGATGGTACTTCCTTTTGCTTCTTCAGCAGGCATTTGATGATAAATGTGTCTCATACAGTTGCATTCCCATTTCCTACGAAAAGAGAGGCTACATGCTTGATCTGCAACAGCCTGCCCTGATTCGTATTTTCTGAAATTTTATTGCATGTGCATGTGTGCGCACATGCGTAGGTGTGTGTGTGTGTGTGTGTGTGTGTGCGCGCGCGCGAGCGCTGAGTGTGAAATCTTTTGTGTATGTGGTTTTTAATTGAATGTGGGGGATTTTGTGCACATCTGGGAAGCATTTTTGAAACTCTCGCAGAGCAGCTTATACTGATTCCTTTCCTTTTATTTTCTCTGCTTTTTTCTGGGCCTACAGTATTGGTCTAAAGTCAGCAGCTAATACGTACATGTAACGTAGCTATTTGGCAAATGTATCATATTTTGTTTTCAATCCATGTCCATTCAATGCACTCCTTATTTTCCATCCATTTCCACACAGGATGCAACTGCAAAGGTTAAGCTCCACCGCACCCTGCTAGAAGCACAAGCCGCTGTCCGACAGCGCAATGCAGCACCTCTCAGACCAAGTGCGTGGTGTGGTATATTAGACAGCACACAAAGTGCTTTCCGAGCAAAGGTAGGCAGTCAAGCAGGCCACCGAAAGCCCTGGTGAAACAAACTAAAACAACCAACTACAGGTTGAAGGGGGGCTTGCTTTCTTGGACCTTTCAATTCCAGTCCTGCATCCCTAGCACCAGGGGGGATTATCTGAGGCCTGAAAACGGGTGTTTGTTTGCATGCTGCCTGCACAGGTGTCCCATAACGGGCACCTTTCCAGCCTGGGTCCCTTGATTTCTGTAGCACTTGAGTTTAAGAGGTGCCAGGGGAAGCATGCCAAATTAGCCGCAGCTTGAACCCTGCTTTTTGAACACTAAACCACCATACCCGGTCACCCACTGGAATAATATTAGAACAAGTTTTTGACTTTTTATTGCATACGCATTCACATAGGTGACCCAGAACTTAAAAAGAAAGGCATGTATAAAAGTGTCAGGACATTACACAATGTTGCAGCAGCACAGATAAAACTTGTTCTTTTTGATGCATCTAAGTACACAGTTAACCGAAATTTTAGGTCGCTGCCATTTGTACTATGTACCTAACTGCATGACTTTCTAAAGCCTCCTCCTCCATACGAGTGCATCTGGTCAAAAACAGATGGGTATTCGCGTGTGTAACAGGCAGAGCAGGTAAAAATGAGTTCATTTCTAGTGATTTGGAGTCCGTGTGTAAAATAGATATCATTGAAAACAAAATGGAGTGAAAAAACCCAATGGTTGGTCAGACAGGATTTCAGCCATTTACCTCAAAGAAAATCCAGCAAGGGGTGCCAAAAAGGTCATTCTTTGACCTCCTCCTTTCCTTTGTTCAATATACGGGATGTTAGCAATGTATATAAATGTTTAAAAAACACAAATCTGGGAGTGATAATGGTCTCTGGGTGGAGCTTTAGGACATTTTTGGGCAATCTGAGGCCAGGAGAGTGATCTGGGGTCTGATTTTCTTTATTTTTTGGTGAATGTAATATTTTTCATATAAATTATGAATGGCATGGATAGGTTTGAGAAAGATACACGAGAAAGAGGATGTTGAGCAAAATAGGCCACTTGCACCCTCTCAGAGTCTGCCCTAACACCATGTTTTCTTCTGTGCAAGCCAGTCTTTGGTCATGTGCTGAGCCAGCTATGGTTGGTCTTGTCACGAGCCCCATTGCTTTCTATTGATTGCTCTTCCACCCTTGGCTCCCGTTTCAGGCTTTTATCTTCACCCTCTTTCATTTGCCTGCAGCCTTAAGGGCACAACCTTTGTTATTACTGGAAATATGCTTCAATTGGCAAAAAGCTGGAGGTAAACATGCTGATAAAAACGAAAGCCCAAGGCGGAATGTGCGTGCATGTGCATGTTTTCACACACGCTCACACTCACGCGCGCGCACACACACACACACATACACACAGGTGAGAAAGACTTGGATGGACTTGATAAATCTGTCAAGGGCAATTCGAAGCTTGTGGGCAGGCTCCGAGCAGGGGGCCCAGTGCTCCAGATACCTTCTTCTGGTGGTGATGATGGTGCACGTCCCCCTTTTGTGCGGGGCAGTGGGACTGTCAGTGGCACCATTGGTGTTGCAGCATTGCTGGCTGACTTTGCAAAAGCCAACCAGAAGAAGGTATGTGCGTGTGTGTGTGTGTGTGTGTGGGTGAGGGTGTGTGTGTGAGCGTGAGCGTGTTTGTGTGTGTCACATGCATACCTTCCAGTATCCCAAAACAAAAGCATCTACTAACATTAGTGACAATTATGGAACTAAGGAGTCTCTTCCATGCAAGCGGAAAACATCCCATAAGCATCCTTTTTTCTTTCACACATAGGTGCGCTGGTGTACACATGCTCAGCATTAAGAATTTTTGTTTTGAGGCTTGGTTCTTGGGGATAATCCATGGTTCCAATTTTATAATGTTTGGGTCTGTCTCGCTTGAAGACGGGAAGAAAACTGGAATCATCTGCAAGAAAAAAGTTCAAGCAGGGTGAAGTTTAAGCAGGGGAGGGGACGGAAAAAGAGAAGGCAGGTGCGTTTGTGTTATAGCAGAGCAATCTATGCAGATTGGACTATCTTCCATGAAAGTGGCAGATGTGATAACGAGAGTTCAAACCAATTCAAATGTCCCTAATTGTTCATTGACTACTGGTTGCAGTACTTGGGAGATCTGGCTTCAGCATTGGTGGATGCACCCAAGAAGGAGATTGAGGTGGCTGGCGCACTGGAAGTGGCAGCTTTTCTTCACCAGAGGTGTGGACGCCCCGCTTGCGTGTGTGTGTGTGCATGCGCTTGCGTGCGTGCGTGCGTGCGTGCGTGTGTGTGTGTGTGTGTGTGTGCGCATGTGCTTGCTTGCGTGTTTGTGTGTGTGTGTGTGCGTGTGCTTGCATGTGTGTGTGTGTGTGCGCGCGTGCGCACACATGCGTGTGTGTATATGCAGCAGTCCAATACCATAACACTGCAATGCATGGAAATCCTGTTTTAGTGGAGGCTCGGAATCTGCATTCCATTTTATGTTATTGTATTTGAAAGTATGAGGTGATATTCAGACTGATATTGCATCTCGGCTCAATGTAAAGCCCAGGCAATGTTGTATTTGTAGCCTTGGTGTGAATTGCTTGGAGCTTTGTGCAACCTCCTGTCATGACATTATATTCCTCTTGTAATAATGGATGGACTTGGGGTGAGAAATGAGTTCCTGCAGTTGATGCGTATTGCCTACTGTCAAAATGTTCAGGAGTCAATGCTTCTCCATTTGGGGATCCAAAGTCCTCGCATATACAATTGATTCCCTGTCCACCTTATTAAAGGGGCATGTTGAACAACCCAAAGTACATCACCATTGACCAGAATGTTTTGTAACACTCATATCTTTTGTATTAAGGTATGAGGAGTTTGCTGTCCACCTGATGTCAGAAATCATGCGGGTACACCAGGCTTTTAAGGCGTCAAGCTCTTCCGGTAGGTGTGTATGTGTGTGTGTGTGTGCGTGCGTGCGTGTGTGTGTGTGTGTGCGCGCGCGCTTTTGCATGCGAGCATGTTTGTATGCTCTGTTTGTGTGGTCAGCTTTTGCAGGCACGTTAATTATTGGTGACTGCATATTGGTCTTGCAGCACATGGAATTGTCTTATACACTTGCGGCATCACAATTTGTGGTCATGGAATTGTTGTTTTGAAAATCTGGCTGATATGCCTGCTTTGATGTTTTGGTAACAATAACTATGGTGCTCAGTTGTTTACTTCCTTAGCAAAATACTAGAGGAGGTGATCTGTTTAGCACATCCAGACAAGCTTGTTTCATAATCCTTTCTCAACCATGCCGTTAATATTTCATTAAGAACCATGCTACCAGGAAATGGTGAAAGTCGGATAACCCCAGATCACTTTCCTGGCCTCAGATTTCCAAAAGGGCACACAGCTCCACCCTGGGGCCATGCTTATCCCCAAAATCAATGGTCTGTGACCCATATATGTCGTTGAAATCATGCATGTCATAGAAATACAGCTGAAGGAGGTGTATTGCCTATTAAGCACCCCATGTGCTGATGCTTCAACAATGGAAGTGGTGTAATTCTGTGTCCGACCAACCACTCAATTGTTTCACTCTAATTTGTTTGCAATCGTTCCTTTTTTCTACATGGACCTTAATCTCTCACCTGGTTTTATGATACAAGTGTAACCTCTGGAGTGGAGATCTTGTAGGGAGGAGTAGGGTTTACGCCGCAGCTAGTGAGGTCTGTGCCTCTCAACTCCACCAGTGCTCGACTAGTGCTCTGCTAGTGCTACAGAAAGCCTACAAACCCCCGCAAAGCTTGAATTTTGCTAGTTTAGGGGAACTTATGCAGAGCACATGCATAAAACAGGCAATTTCAGGCCCCATATGAATCCCCTGGGAGAAGTATGGGCATTTCCTGAAGATGGATCAATGAGAGAGCAATGGCAGTGTCCGTGTTCTGTAATATTACTTAAGCTTGTGGACATAAGGTGATCCATTACTTCCTGAACCCATAGGGAAGGAGCGCCAATCCCTGCATCAGCGGCAGCAATTTTGCTTGCGTCTGGCAGCAGAAGCAGTGGTAGTGGGCATCTTTGGTGCCTCCAACATCTGCAAAATCAGAGGAATGTTGAAGGTGTGGCATTGTGGATATGTAGGTGTGGGTGCATGTGTGCATGTGTACATGTAGGTGCATTTTAGTGGCAATGCCTCCACCATTTTTAAAATGTGTTAGTGAAAAAAGTGTTTTGTGTTTGAGCAGTGTTTAGTCCTTTCAAGTAATGCTTGTCCTACACTTGCTAACAATCTGTTTGTGCAGAGTGGTTGAAATGTTGAATTTAAGGCAACATCTTTTATTGGTCGGCGTTGCTGCTGGTGTGTTTGATTTTACAAAAACTCTGCTTTCAAGACATGTTTGCCTGTTGATTGTTGTTTCAAAGCTTGTGCTATTTTAGTGCCACATGCAATGATGATATTTATCCCTGAGCACCTGGGCATAAAGCGTTCTTGTCACCTCCTTTCCATGCACAGCGGTTTCTTTCATTGCATATTAAGCGCTGCCCTATTGCCATGGGAATTCCCATGCTTGTTTTGTCTTCCACCGTGGTTGTAGGATGCTGTTTCTGAGAAAATTTTCCTCGATGTTTCCAAAGAGGAGGCCACCATGTCTGCTTCAGCGCTCGCATTTCTTGTCAAGCCAACGGTGGGTGAAGCAAACTATGTATTAGACGGACAATCTGCTTGTGAGGTCAGAATCTATTTTCCACATGATCCATGAGGAGCACATCCTCATGTCCACATGAAATGACCTGGCCAGCTTTGTGAAGCCCCAACAGTACCTTGGGGCAAAGCTCTCAGGTTTTCCAGTTTTGCAGTTTTGCTCTCTCAATGCCTGTATGGCCCACTCACAGCGCCCCAGGCCCTGGCATTTGGAACACCCTAAAAACAAACCTGTTGGAAAGCTGGCCTAAGTTCAGGGAGCTCCTAATCACGCAGCACTGAGTTATACACAATTATCCCCAAACGTGTATGTTACCCCCAGTGATTCCCTGGCAAGCTAAGACCGTTGATAATAAAAAGAGCTTTAAATGTGCAAGGACTTGACAACGGGATGCCCTGGTTGGCACCAACAGGGTTTGGCTTGACTCCCAAGTGCTGTCCAGGGCATTCCAGCACCTCCTCTCCCCTCTGTTGGCTCTGCTGTAATGTCACTGCTGCACCAGCAAGTCTATTCAACCAGTGAGAGCCAGGAAAAAAATTATTGTTGCTTGCTGTTACGTGCTGCGCAGTGTCTTGGTCTCTGTTTTGGGGAGAGGTTAAAAACCAGTAATATGATATATAAGTAATACATAATATGATATAAGTAATATGGTATATGATATGACTGCACAAGTAAATGCATGTGAAGGCGCTCCCTAAATAGCTGGGCCATTACGTGATGATGGTTTCTTACAAGTGCTGGTCAAGAGGAAGCCAATTCTGCAACAAATGGGGTTATCCAGCCTGACATGAATGATTACTACTTCACTGCAGCTGGACAGGTGCTGAAGAGCCGCTGGGATGCTTCTGGCAAATGCGTACACGCGCACACACTCTCTCACACAAGCATGGGCTTTGCCTATTTTCCGTGTTGCTTGCAATGCCTCCCCTCTTGCCTTCCTTGATGAATGCGCCTCTACGCTGATAACTCATTTTTCCACGTGTCCAGCTGCTTAATGCACTTTATCCACTTAATCAATCCAGTAAATGCACAATGTGCATTGCACATACACATGCCTACAAGTAGCTGCATGAAAAAGCAAAAAGCAGCATCGCAAATCACGATTTTAATATCCTCAATGCCCATTTGTAAATTACAAATTATAATTGCTCATAGACTTGGTCTTGCCCTGAGTCTGTCTCATCTTACCAACAGCGAGAAGCAAGTATTATGGCATATTTGTGAGGGTCGTGAGTCGAACAATTCCCTTCCCTGTTTTGCAGGTGTGCGAGGTACTTTTCGGTTTTCCGCTCTCATCACTTGATCTTCCAGTGCCCCTCAGCATGCTCCAGGAGGTAGGACTGTGTGTTATTAAGTGTAGCTTGTATTTTAGCAGCAGATGTCCAACTGAGGCTGCATTCCTTGCCCTGCTTAGTGTTAAGCAGTGTTTTAAGCATAAAACATTTTAGCATTTCACACAGCCACTGTCAAACATTTTTACTCCTCTGTGTTGTGGCAAGGTAAGCGAGTTTGTCCGCTGAAGGAACAGGTCCAACACTTGCCTGCAGGCAAATTTGTGTGCCCATTTTTGGTGGGCATGCTTTTTTGCCCAAAAATCATCACCTGCCCTCACCAAGTTCAGGATGCTCCTTGGTGGCATCAACCCAGGCTATGTCAGTTTAAATTTGATGGCCCTTTTCTGAGACCCTTTTCAGCTTGTTAGTTTGAAGACTTTCATGGACATGGCCCTGTTGGCTGGTGCAGACTTTTTTTCCTTTTTACACAGGATGCTCCTGTATGGAAACAACCCACTGGTGTGGCTGAGGCGCTGGTGGCTCTGCGCACAGAGCTGCAAGCACTGAAAGAAGCAAGAGAGCAGCAGTGGAAGTTGCCGGTGCAGGAAGCGTCTGAGCTGTCAAAGGTGAAGGAGGAACAGTGCATGAGGATAGTGATGGCAAGAGCAATTTGTGGGGATGGTGAGAATTATGAGGGCAAGAGTATTGCGTGAGGATACTGAGGGCAGAAGCAGTGCATGCAGGAGAAGCAGTGCATGCAGATAGTAGGGCAAGAGCAGTGTGCGGAGATAGTGAGAGCAAGAGAAGTGCGTGAGGAATAGTGAGGACCATGAGACCAGGCATTCTTTCATGATAATCTATTCTGAATATAGTGGCTCTGGTTATCATGACTGTATCACAGTTTTCATCAACTGTGGTGTGCAGTTGGATGTGGTGTGCACATCAATGCAGCTCAGCTGGCATTTGTTTGCTCCCTTTATTGGTGTGCACTTTAATACAGTTCAACTTGCATTTGCTTGCTCTCTTAAGAAGTGTATTATTTACATTTTGGATGCAGCTCAGCTGGCGTTCACTACGCTCTCTGTTTCTCATGCAAGCACAGGAACCTGGTATTTGTTGATGGGAACTAATGTGTGAGCATGAGCAATAAGTGCAAGATGCTTAACCAGAACAGCTGCTGTACTGTCTCAGTAATGGTCACTCATTACAAGCTTTGATTAATTAGTTCCTGTGTGTCTCAATGTATGCATTGACTGAGCATACGAAATTCTCTGTATGGACACACAGGCTTTGGAGTCCTCTATAACTAGATGCACCAGACTGCTGCTGAACGAGTATGAACGTACAAAGGAGAAGGAGGCTGCTGGACAGGCGGAGGGAAGGAGCCCGTTTGGGTGAGATTGTGAGAAGCTGTTTTTTGCTGCTCTGCATGTGCCCTTATTGCTGCCAAAAGCGTAGCCCATACCTTTTTGGCTAACTCCTGGGGTATTTTAGTGGACATCTATTGCCTGCGCCCTTGGTGCTCCTTGAGCAAACCCTGGCACTGTATATCACTGCCAGCGATACAACTTGATAGTGATAAGCAAGTTGAGACGTTCAGCAGCTACTTGCACGTATAACATGAATGCATAGGAACGCACGAGTTACTAGAGAAGCATCATATCACCTACAAGCAAAGAAGTAGAAAATGTTGTATGGGATTATGCTGCTAAGGATTTCCTGAGCAATACATTTTGGGGGGGGGAGAGAGAGAGAGAGAGAGAGAGAGAGAGAGAGAGAGAGAGAGAGAGAGAGAGAGAGAGAGAGAGAGAGAGAGATGGGGTTTCATGTTGACTATATAAGGGAGGACTTATGACCCAGCTGGTAAGCTGAGCGCTCAACAGTTCAGAGAGGGAAGGACACGCAAGCAAGAGAGAGAGAAGGGGGGGGGGGGGCAGGGGAGGGAGGGAGGGAGGGTGGCACGCGTGCATGCACACGTGCGCGCACACGCACACACCACACACGCGCGTGCACACGCACACACCACACACGCGCGCGCACACACACACACACACACGCGCGCACACACACACACACACACACACACACACACAAACACACACACACCATGCACAGGTCCGGTGATCAAAAGGATGCTGACAAGTCCAACGTAAGTTTCTCACTTTGAGCATGGCTAAGGCTAAGCCAACGTTTTTGTTGGGTCCGTTACCCATGGCAAGATATACCATAGTTGGTTAAGTAAATCACTTCCTGTTCAAAAGCGGGAGTAGGAGAGTCCAAGCGTCCAGGAGCTTGGCGGGCAGCCCTCCAGATCCCCATGAATTATATTTCTGGCTTTCTCCTAGGCTAGCTGTGTCTACTTTAGGTCCGAGGTCCTTTTGGTGAGACCCTTGCTAGCTCACTAGTTAGAGGACCTTTCTTTAATACAAGCGACCTTTTGGCTGGCCTTTTCTTTTCTTTTCTTTTCACCTCCTTTTCAATTAGCATGCTTTGAATTGCAACTGTTACAGATAGAAGAGCTGGAAACAAAAATGTGCTAGCTTCCTTCTCAATGTCCTTTTCATGTGGTACCATAACGCACAATTGTGAGAGTTGGGCTTTCATGTGGCACCATTTTCTTTAAGGTGAAGATGTGGTCCGTACCAGGAAGCACCGCACCATTGTGAGAGTTGGGCTTTTGTTATCAGAGAATTGCGATGTCAACTAGCAAGGCACATTACCTAACATGATTTTTCACACCTGCTTACAACATTTGACTTGCAGGCAACCACAAGCCTAAGGGCATCCCTGGCATCTTTATATAGGGCCCTGGGACAAACAATGCCCGCTGAAGTCCTTGATGCAGAAGCTGTACCAGATGCTGCCAGAGAGGGATCTTTTGTCGTTGTGAGTGTTAAAGTGGATGCTCCTCTGTGTGTGTGTTTTGTGTGTGAGAGCTGCTCTCAGAGATCCCAGATTGGACTGTCAGGTGCGCTTGCAAGGCAAGAGGATCATAAAAGAACAGGAGAGGCTGACAGACTGGCCAGTGGCAGTCCAAACCTTACTGCATGCACTGAGGCATGTAACACATCATAGCAGGTGTTGCAAGGAATCCAACACTCCAGTCTACAGGACATCATTGCAGAAATTGCAAGATGCCCGATGCACCACTTCATTAAGGAGTCTGCTTGGAGATATTCACCGCAGCACAAGTTGACTGCAGCACACTGACTGCACGCTGCATTGGCTGCGGTGATTGCACACGCTTGACTGCAGCACGTTGGCCTTTTTCCCCTCTTCTTTTTGACTGCAAGTGCATTGGACACTCGCAGTCAAGAACTCCCACGTCTCCCATGCCTGCTGCCTTGTTTGCTGGAAAAATTGTAGCTCAAGACAGAGGTGGGTTCTGTACATGGGGAAGAGGTCCCTGGGTTCCCGACCTTCATAAAGAGTGAGTGTTTTGTGAGGGAAAAGGCTTTTGCATGGAACACTCCACAGGTAAAAACCACTTTCTGCATGGACTTGTGTATGCCTTCAAGTCAGCATCCGTCCCACATCTACTTGGCTTGCTTAAATGTGAGAGCAAGCAAAGAAAAGTGTGCGGCAGTTGCCTAACGGTTCACCCAGCAATGCAAATTTGTTTTTGCAGGACCGTGCAGCAGCAAGGCGGGCCGCAAAAGAGGAGCAGGCCTGCAGACTCCGCAAGCTGCATGTCTTTGTTTTTGTGGGCTGCCTCTATGAGCAGGAGATTCTTGCAGAGAGGTGGGTGCCTGCATTGCAGCCATATGCTCTGGTATAGATGTGTTTCTGGGAAGGTAGAGCAGGTAATATTTCTGCGAACGCAGACCAGGTAATGGACCGATGCCATGCAACTCTGAGATACCTTGTTTGACATGTAAGCTGGCATCCATGCTGCCTGTTGTATGATCCTTTTGGTTGTCCTTGCTTTGGAACAGGAAGGCTATGTTCTGCACAAGCATACAATTTCCTCTTGAGTCATTTAAATCATTTTCCCTCCTGTAATCTCTGAAGCTTAGGTGCACACAACCAACTCTCCTACACTGAATAGTATCATGTTGCTGCCTCATTGTTTCCCTGTTTTCCTAGTATGTCCCTGTGCACTTCTCTCAATGGTGTATCTTTTGTGTGTTGTTTTTTTAGCTTCCTGAATTTGGAGTGTTGCTCCGGGTCAGATTTAAGAGGTCTGAGCTGTGGCTCAGACTGCACTTTTGGAATTTGCTCACTGCCATGCGTGGATCTTGCAGCCCCACAGACAGGTGTTTTGCAGCATTGATTCTTGTTGATTCCTGTTAAGGGGAATGGGCACCTGCCCAGACTATCTGCTGTTTGATTGTTGACGCCCTGCAGCATCGTGCATGATTGGGTTGGCCACGTCATCAAGGACTGCAAAGAGTTCTCCAGGTCAGAGGACATCAAGTGCTTGTGCGAGGTCCTAGCCATTGCAGGAGCCAAAGTGAGTTACATGGGCACACCACCAACTCATGGTGGAGATGAGTCTAACTCATGTTTCTTGAAGCGATGAAAGCTCCAATGGTATCCACAGGATGGTTTACCCTGTACGGGTGGCATTCATTGAGTGCTCCTCCGCCTGCCCTCCCCTCCCCCCCCTTAAAGTGAAGCAAAGCCCAGAGACATGCTGAAGGCGCGCATAGCATTGGGAACACTTGAACATCGATTGTAGGCTAAGTGTTGGGAAATCTTGCAGGCCAACTTAGGTCAATTGCGAGGATCCTGCACCCTTAACCTTTAATCAATTGTTCATGTGGCTTGAGCCAAGCAACTTCTGAAACTCTCACGATCAATCTGCAACGTAGGGAAAGTTCAATTTTCTGTGCTCCCTCATGCTGCTGTGACAAGTGGCTTTGGAATATGAAAGTGTCTTTTGCCTAATGTTGGGCTGCATAATAACACCACCGGCGTGATAATTGATCCACAGCTGACCCGCTTGCAACCCTGAAGCAACCCCTCAGGGTTCACAACCCTTTTACTTGAGCTGCACATTAATAGCAAACAGGACTTGCGCACTTCAGGCTGGCTTTGTTCTGAACTGCTTGCTCTCAGCATCAAAATGGTCACGGACTGTTGGCACAGAAGGGTTTGTTCTTGACTTTGCCTGCATAGCCAGACTTGACCATTTTAAGGATCTTGGTGGCATTACCTCAGCACCTTGCATTGCTTGGCACCCAGATATTTGTCGGACTTTTATTGACTTATAACCATGTTGGCGTTGTCTCACCCCCTTGCATTGCTTGGCACCCAGAGCTCACATTTTTTACCTCCAAACTGTCCTTGCAGCTGGACGCGACCGCAGATCCCGACAGTAAGGTCAGAACACAGGAGTTCTTCAAGGATCTGCAGGAGATGCGTGAGCACTCAAAGGTTGGCGGCAGCATCGGCTTTATGATCAATGACCTCCTCAAATGGCGAGCATCTGAATGGAGTCCACTGCATGGCCCTCCTGGTAGCCGCAAGGTACAAACTGGAGAGTGACATAGTTATCACAGTGAATTGCGCGTGCGCATTCCTTCTACTGAGTGGGCTGCTGTCACTTTGTCCGAAAGGGATTGGGGATGCTTGTAAATATATGATTTCAGGCATGTGTAATTGTAATTACAGAGGTGTATGCCAATGCTTCTGCAGCTTCAGCGTCTATTTGCGCAAAGCCTACCACCTGAATGGTCTAGGTTAAAGTCTATAATATAGGCCATGTAACCGTCTACAGTGCGACCTTGCATAATGCTTTTAATGTCAATCATGTCTTCAGCATGGTTGCTGATTGATGTATCGTGATTTCACACAAGCACCCTTGTGAGCCCAGGGCTACAACGCGATCTCGCATAGCACACTTCATGTCAGTCACATCTTCAGCATAGTTACCAACTGGCTGATGTAACATGACCCACACAGGCACCCATGCAAACCCAGGCGCACACAAGTCTGAACAACAGTCTGATGGCACGCCTGTTTGGGCCCCAGCTGAGTCCAAAACAGCTCAGCTCCATGAAGAGTGACATGGGTAAGAAATCCCGCAAGGTCAAGGTGGCCTTGGTGTCCAGACGGTGGCGCACTGCAGCATGCAAGGTTGTTGCACTCAGGCGCATGGGCCTCCTTGGCCTGTATTTCTTGCCCACCACCTGTGAGCCATCCTGCACCGCCTCAGCCTCTAGCTACCCTAGCAGCTCCCTCAGCATTCCCTCAGACCCTGACAGCGAGCAGGAGGAGCTACAGGCACCATCTCACAGTGCAGCAGCAGCAGCAGCAGCTGTCGCTGCCAGCAACCTGGAGGAGCTCAGGCTGTGCAGCAACAGAAAACCACAGCTCAAGCCTTACCCACTCAAAAAGCGGAAGGCTTGCGCTGCAGACTTGGATTACCAGACGCCTGCACAAATAGCAAAGATGGAAGCAGAGCTTGCGGAGAAGACTGTAGAGCAAGGTGCAGAGCTTCCAGCTCAGCAGGGTAAAGGGGAGTCAAAGCACACTTCCCAGCAAGGAGGAGTCTTGTCCATTAAGCTGTTGGACCTCTTGGGAGATGCAGACAGCGATGCTGCAGACAATTCCGATGAGAGTGAGGAACAGGACACAGGGGTTATCTCTTACAACTCAGACAAGGAATGGCAGCTGCCACGAGCAGGACCTGTGGTGAGTATGTCTCAAGGAATGGGTGGGTGGATCTTTGTTAAGATGTTGCAAGCAAAAGTGTATGCAACCTCTTTCTTCATTGGGCCGACTGTGCCTACACACCCACACACACCCACACACCAAAACCTTAAAACGGGTACTCGTGTGCATGCATGCACGCGCACGCGCGCACACACACACACACACACACACACACACACACACACACACACACACACATCATAGGATGCCTTACAACGGCTTAAGGCTGCCCTGGCTGCCCTCTGGCGTAGTCGTGATGAGCCTGACAGCGAGGAGTCAAAGGAAGCCTACCAATGCTTGCAGAAAGCAATGGATGACCTGCGCTCTGCGCTTGGAACTCCACTCAGAGTGCGGTCCGCAGCTGTGGCACAGGAGGTGAGTGCTGTGCCCCAAAAAGTGGTTGCAGTTGCTCAAGACACGAGTGCTGCAGCTTTAGCAGATGGTTGCAAGAATGTTGTTGCACAAAAAGATGGTGCTATGTACAGCGCCAAGCTGTAGTACAGGGGCAGAGTAGTGTATGATGGGTGTCTCTGATCTGAATCAGGTTTAAATTCTTAGAGGAAAGTATGATGGGCACAATGAGCTTGATGTGCACTCTAGAAAATTAAGGTTTGAGCTAAACAGATGCACTTGTTGGTGGTGCGAATGAAAATGCTGGTTTGTGATTATGGAACCATTCATGGAGGTTTGCATCTTTGCTTTTTCGATCTTGATGCTTGTCCTCTGATTTAAAGCTGTGTTACACCAATAATAAGGTGCTGAATGCAGGAGTTGCAACAAATGGCTGTCGTGAAAGCCTGACTGATGAACTTTGAATTATTCCTTAAGCCATGTGACGAATGACTCCTTTGCAAATCAAACCCGTCTTACTAATATTCTGACTTTGCCTCAGTCCCTTTTTTTGGCACATGAGTAGGGATCCGCGTTGGCATACAGTGCTATATAACGCCATGTAGCATTATAGAAGACCCTCGTGTAACGCTTTTTGCCAATCTATAGGGAGTGGCATTGGTAAATAGCGCTATTATAGTGTAATGCTATATAACCATATTTATAGCGCTGGAAAATGTGGCATACAGCGCTATATGCCGATCGTTACACATGATGCTTTGCAGATCAAGCTGGAAACGCTGGTCATATTCTTTAAAGCTCTGCTAAGACGGGTGGACATTTCAAAAGTGAGCGAGGAAGCTCAGGAAGATGTCCTGTTGAGCGCCAGAGCCTTCTTGAGCACCATCGACTCTGTGCCTGCCATGCTGAGGATTCTGGGAAAACACCATGCTGATGTGAGTGTGATGCGGATTTGTCCTTTTGCACCATTGCTTCTGGGGGAGGTCATCACTCTGTGGGACTTGAGGCTATATCTCAAAATTGCATGGGTGTTCCCGAACCAAAGTTTGTCTGTGCAGTGAAGGCATTAAAAGGATGATGTCCTACTTGGGGTCCAGGAACAATCATTTTTGAGGTGTGGCTAGATCAAAATCAGGATCAGGTGAAATTTTTGGGAAATCTAAAGATCTTTCAACTTCAATGATGCAGAAAATCTTTAAAGGGACAATGTTCTGCGCATTCAGATTGACCAGAACAGCTTCCAGGAGAGCGTCTGTGAAAAAAGAGAATCAAACTTCGAAGTGCAAGCAAGGTGCCAAAATTTCCCAGCGGGGTCAACTGGCCTGTATTTCAGGACATACTCTTTCTTCAGTTTCTTTCTGAAATATGACCATGCCAATTATTATTTTTTAGAAATGTTTCATCCTCCAACAAATGATGTAAGTTGGAGGATCCCAATCACTACCCTGGCCTCAGACACCAAAAAAAAGGCACACAACTCCAACCTGTGACCATTTTTCACTTCACTGGCAAGAGGGTAGATTTTGTGTAACGTTTGGACGGCACGTGTCAATGCTTTTAAGAACTATATATTCGGAATCCTGAGGTCGAGAGCTTTCAATTGGTGTATATTTGGGTCCAATCGGAGGTCGGGGGGGGGGTGACTTTTTGGGACCCCCCCTCCAGAACTTTTCTGGGCCAGTTCTACAGGATTGTAAACATATCATCGGGTTCCTGAGCTCAAGCCCTTTCAATTGGTACCCTTTTGGTGCAAATTGGGTAAAAGGGAGGGGTTGCATGCATGGCTGGGAGTCAGTGCCATGCGCAGAAGGGTGTGGGCAGCAGAGGCTGTGCAAATGCAAAGGTGCAGCGAACCAATCCAAACTTGCAGGATAGTAACAGCATACAATGTGTTATTGCTTGGAGAAGTTAGTAGAGCAGTTTGTGGACTTGCAAGCCAGTTGTGGGTGCCTGGAACTTGAAGGGCAGGTTTGCATGGGCGTCCGCTGCTCAGTTTTTGCCCCATAATTATGCTGCACCTCAACTTTTCATTGTGTTGAGTATGCAGATGGATGGGGAATCAAAAAAGGAGCAGATTGGTACCCTTGTTGTCCGGGTAGGGGCACTGGAAGGGGGGGGGGGGGTCAGGTGGGTCCAGACCAAAACGTGCACGCGCCCTCCTTGAAAAAGCAATTTCCTCCCTCCTGTCACTGGACAGAAATATGTGTTCGGAATTGCTATATGTTTGTAGCAGCAGGGAGTGGCACTAGGCCTACCTCGATGCGCTGATAAGTCTTCAAGCACCCTGGGGCGCAGAGTGTGGAGGAGGAGAGGCTCCAGACGCGCCTCTCTCCGTGAATCTCTGCCTAGACCGACTGACAAGATGTATAGTCCTAATAATAATGGACTGGTCTGAATAGATCCCCCGAGGAGTATAACTCCTTCCTCATACAGGTGATAACCCAAGATGGGTTAGAATGCCAGTAAATGTTTACATAATAATAGGACATGTAGCAACGAGTTACATTGTTATGCTAACATCCTGCATGTTCAGAAAAGGGAAAGAAAGAGGACAAAAATCGACCTTTTGGCACCCCATTTGCTTGTTTTTTTTCCAAGGGAAATGGCTGAGATTCTGTATTTCAACCAACCACTGGGTCTTTTCACTCCATTTTTTCTCAATGCTATCCTTTTTACATTAGAGCTCCAAAGAACTAAATATCATTCGGTTTGGTGTATTGGTGGTCGGATATGGATATTTGGTGTTCAAAAAGTAGCTGTTTGACGCCCAGATTGATTTGGCAGGTTATCTCCAACTGGCGATTCTCAAAAACTAATTCTATAGGAACCCCAGTTCTACAGATACTGACAATTCTCAAACCCTAGTTCTAACAGAGGAACCCAGGCTTGAAAATTGCCAGTCGGGGGACATCTTGGCAGGGAGCACGCAATAAACACCTGTTTTCAGGCCTCAGATAACCTCATCTGGAAATTTACTTAACATTTTATAATCATCACACCCTAAATGTCAGATGCATGCAGGCAGGTAACCAGGCCAAGTTATTAGCCTTTTGGCACACCTTGTTGCAGCCTTTAATTGGTCCCATTCCTTCGGCGATGGTGTTCAAATTACTGTTCTTTAGGTCGCGGTGGTCTACCTCCTAGCCATTGGATGGTGCAGACCTCATTCATGAAATTACGTAAACAATTTTGCATGCGTAGGTCTCATGATGGAGACCAATTGACCCCACTCCCACACCTCAGTGTACAGTGCTCTCTCTCCCCCTCATTGCCACGCACATGAGGGCAAATTTCCCCAAAAGACATTTGATGAAGATTGTCTCATAGGCACCCAAAGAACAAGCCTGCATCATAAGATTGCGCCCTGAAAGCTTCAGCAGGCCCAGAAAAGTTTGAGAGTGGCTGTACCAATGGTGAGCTTCCCTTCTGCAATTGTTTTCATACATGTATGCTTTAAATATCGAGGTTTGAATATTGAGGTGTGAGGGGTTTCACCAAGCGCAGCATGTGGCTCTTTTGCAACTCAGCTTCCTCTTCATGTACTAGATATTTCTGCAATCCCTGTTGGATAATCTGATTTACTGAGGTATATTTCATGCTCTTCAAATATGTCCTGCAGTAAGCCCAGCTTTAATTCTTAGACGCAAAGGGTCATTATAGCTGCAGCTCATTAATGAGGCTTTTGCTCAATATTATAAGTCAGCTGTTGTCCATAGCAGGAAACAACTCAATGCACCAAGCAGCTGGTGCCAGGATGTTGGCATTGCTTGCATTTCAATAGCTTATTAGTCTAGCATCTTGAATTGATGGCTAAGGGGGTGTCATAAAAATCCATCTGCACATCGACCTTAAATACTCACCCTTGTGCGGTAATTTTATTGCGTGCATTGATATGATCACATGCAGTTGGTAAACAACCTCAAGAGCTGCATCATTGATGAAGCTGGTTGTGTGCCTGGTAAGTGCAGCAACATTTGCATGCACATAATGTTGTGTGCAGCTTCAATACGTTCATTGCTGTGCTTCAATTCCACCCACTAATCTATCAGATTGAACTGTTTGGCATCAGGACAGCTGTCCCATATGATGTTCAAGAAAGTTAGTATGTGGTTCAATATGGGCTTCGTGACATTTCCAAAATTAAATTTTTTGCTCACTCTAATATGCAATCCAGGTGTGATTTTCAGTAACCTATGCACTCTCAAATCTTTGAACCACATCACCATGAAGTGTTTTATGTCTATGTTTGCCAAGTAAGCAATTCTGCCCAGGATCCTTGAGAATTTGAGGTAAATGAAAAGTATAGACGTAAGGCTAGTTAAGAGACATGATGTCTTGGCCTGTTCTGCACAAGCAGGCAGTGCTATTTTGCCGCCTTCTCACTCTCATTCACATGTGCCTCATGCTCAAAAGTGAATGACAAAAAAACTTGTACGTTGATGGAGATAGGGCATTGTTACTTTTGGTTAAATTGATTGTGTGAGGCCACTTTTGCTTCAGCCATAATTTAGCTGCATTGTATTACCTCCATTATGCCAAAAAGATAAGCTTGCAGAAATGTGCATGTTGTCTTGGCATTTACTAAATAAAGGGCTTCTACTTAACATCTAAGATATCCGAATAGTCCAGATGGCTTGAAATTACACAGTCAAGTGATCATGGATCACCCTGTTCTTCTTGGTTTATGCAAGCTTCTAAGTTGGCAAATGAAATCTCCTTTCCAGCATTGAACTATTGTGCCTTTCCATTCCACCTTGTCCAACCACCAAATCCAAGCAATGCCTGTACAAACCAAATTGTTTTAAAGCCTCCTCAAGGCACATATTTCATACCTGCGTGTGCGTGTAGAGTACGAGATTCCACTCCTTCTGTCTGCTGGCCCCATTACCAACTTGTTCCTGATAGGGGACCACAAGCAGCTGCCTTGCTTTTCCAGAATTCCAAAGGAGGAGCAGAAAAGGAACCTGCACAACCACAGCAGGTGGGTCAGGAACAGAAAAGGTACAATCTCAGCAGGTGGATCAGGGGCAGTAGAGGAACCTCCAGAACCGCAGCAGGTGGGTCATTGTGCACAAAAGTGTGGCCATCTTGTGTAAAATAATGGGCTACAGGTATTCCAACCTGCAAGTGGAAGTTGCGGATAAATTAGAAAAGCAGGTGCAGTTTGAAAGTACAAAATTTGCATGAGCACGTACTGTAAGTATTAGAAGCGTTTAAGTTCCTCCGTGTGCAAATGAACTTGTTCTGACACCTTTCCTCGAGCATTTTTTAGCCTCACCACGTCTGCATACAAAATCGCTTTGGAATTCAATTAAGGCATCGGCTCTGAGAATCAAGTAGGTGATCCACATCCACAGCATAAGTGTTATGCACTCATCTTTCAGGAAACAAATTACCCTGCATGCTTTCCTCCCAGCTTAGGTGGTGCATTATAATGCAGGACTACAAAACATGTACCAAGCTGCACACCCATTCAGCTCATTATGCATACAAAAATACAACAATGAGACGTGCTGTTAAATGTCCCTGCTCTTTTGAAGCTATAGGGTTGATGTTGGCAATACAGGGGATTTGATTTATTGATTGGTCTTGATTGGTTTGAGTTTGTGCTCTTGCAGCCAGGGTTTGATGTTGGGAATGAGGGTAATGCCAACATCCTTGCTATTTCCCAATAGTCTTGTAACTCTATCCATGTTTTTTTATTGAGGAATCATATCTCCTTGAGCTTTTGTGTCACCCTCTTCTCCTTTTAAGACATTTTTAGTAATTGCTGCTTTAGGTGTACTGCTGCCAATTATTTTTCTTGCCCCTACAGGAGCTTGTTGCAGCGGATGGTGGACTGTGGTGTCGAGGTGCCCATGCTTGTGACTCAGTATCGAATGGCTGAGCAGGTTAGTGTGGTTAGCATGAGTGTGTGTGTGTGCACGCGCTGTGTTCAGGTAAGGAACTAGCACAAGACTAAAACATTGTTTAAATTGGATAGCGGGAACACAATTGTTGATTTCTACATTATGCTGCCAGCAGGGGACCTTGTCTTACTTTTGACAAAACAATATGTGCTGTCAAGAATCATGCTTAGACGACACATTTATGTTTGTCTTTGCATTTATCATACATGTTCAACTGCTATACTAGCTTTTGCTAATTAACTCACACACACATTTGGGAAGCCAAATACATGTTGTTAACAATTAGCTGATTTTGGTTTTGGGTTTTTTGCAACTGGCAAAATAGTTGTGGACTGAATATTAATGGCTGGCATAGGCTTCAAAAGGTGCAGCTACCCGACATGGGCATGCAAACCAGCAAAGATGGGCAATGTGCAGCTTTTTAGGGAGGCCGTACACATTATTGAGCGTAAAAGATAGTGTATGTCGTGTATGCATGTGTTTTTAAGGACTTGTTATGGGTAGGGAGGGTCTCGGGTCAGAAAACTCTCTTTGTAGGCAATCCCCTTCCCTTCAGCAACCCCCCCCTCAAAAATCCTAAGGCCAAACACAGTGATGCCAACTTGATCAAACAAGCTCAAGAGCCTCTAGGGCCTTTTTAGGATGATTTTATCGCAGAGGCTGAAGGCTAGGTGCCAAAGGCAAAAGGATAGGTGCCTTGAAGATGCCATGTAATGGCTTGCAGGACACAGGAGGCTTTCTGAAGCCTCTGCTGCCATGGAAAGAGAAAGTGGCTGAAAATTGTTGAGGAGGAGGAGGAGGAGGAGGAGGAGGAGGAGGAGGAGGAGGGGAATGCTGAGGGGTCCAGCTAGAAGTAGGGAAGGGCCGGGATTTGGGATGCTCAGGTAGGAGCAAGGAGCCAGCAAGGTTGCTAATTTTGGTGTTCAATTTGTGAATGTGAAGCAACGAAACTTGAAATAAGAGGCTCAGGACATGCCAAATTAAGCCTGTGAGGCACCGCTCACACACGTGCATTTTTATGCTTGGTAAATAGCCTTCTGCTGCATACTTGTTTAGACGCCGTGTTTGGTGATACTTTGAAATGCATGTTTCATATATGGCCCACTCCTTAAAATCAGGCTACTCAATCTTGTAATTTCAAGCTCGTCATCTCTGCTTCCATCCAGCTTTGCAAAGATTTCGACATTCAGTCTTGCTGCTTCTTGGAAATCTCCTTACTTTCAGATTTGCAATGTGGTGTCAAGCTGCTTCTATGAAGGGAGGCTCCAAACTGGACTCCATGTGCCCAAGCGACAGACCGAGAAGGTGGGCCAAACAAGTTGCAGTCTGCTGTACACACGCAGCACGCGCACGCGCGTGCACGCACACACACATACATGTGCACATACCAGTCAAATAATGATAAAAGATTGCATGGGGCAATGTGGCTATAAAGTTGTCTTTTTGCATGTTCCCAGGTGCTCTCCACAGGCACCTTCTCACCTTCTTGTAATGAATCATTAGAGCTTATTCATGGTGGCAGTTGGAGCACATGCCTTATATGCCATGGTGCAAACCCTACGTTTCGCTACCAGAACTCGATTACAAATCAACCAATTGGCAGTCTTTTTGTGATTTGGAGGGGACTCCAAATACACTGCAAGAGAAATGGAGGGGAAGACCCAATCTATCAGTTATAAATCATTTCCACAATTTCAGCCATTCCCTTAAGGAGGTTTCAGGGCAGATGGAATTTTTTGTAGCTGGATTTGCTTTTTCTCGTTCTTTTCTATTGTGTTCTACAATACCAATCATTATTGATCAACGATTAATTTGTCAGATCACTTTCCTGGCCTCGGATCACCCCAAAAAGAGCCTGCTACCCCACCCTGTGACCAAAAGTGACGTTTTTCGCACGTATTATACCTGAGGTGTGGCCTTCATTGCCAGACAAAATCTTTCTTTTGTTTATTTCTCAAATCTAACCATTACTATTTCAAAGGATAAGACCACCAGAGGGGCAAACTGGCCCCAAATGCCAAAAGTTGCATTGTTGGCTTGTAAGTTAGGGTATTTCTTCTTAATGCATGCAGCCTTCTTCTTCTTAGCTGGCATTGTCTCTTCTATTCTCTTTTATCATGTTTATTCCTGTGTCTAAGGTTTTTTTTACAACCAGGACTGGATTTCAGAAATAAGTATCAGATTTCCTCAGGTAGATAATAGCATTTAAAAATCACCCAGTGTTGCGTCTACAAACTCGGCTATCTGCAAAAAAATTTTTTGATACTCTGCTTCTTGGCAAGAGATGCCGGGTTGTGGGCGCATTCTGATGTCTGGGTCATTCTGATGTCTGATGTCTGGGCGCATTCTGATGTCTGATGTCTGTTATTCTGATGTCTGATCTGTCTGATGTCTGATCTGATGTCTGATCTGATGGGTCATTCTGATGTCTGATGTCTGATGTCTGGGCGCATTCTGATGTCTGGGTGGGCTGAAGTGAAGTGCTATGTGGGCCGCTGCTACTGCTGGGGAAGCTATCCTCCAGGTCAAACATGCTGCGTCTGCGCAGGGGATGTACAACTTGTCAAACACGCGCCCTGCATCCTTTCCATTCATGCAATGTGGGCCTTGTTGTCAACTGGGTATGCTGAGACAAGCTTAATCTGGGCATTGGACGCGCATGTAGGCCATGATGTGCACTGCAGGCCATCTCTCAAGGTCAAGAAGGCTCTCAGAGGCTCCAAAGCTTGCCATCAGATAAAATAACTATTTGTTCTCTACCCTGGGGAGTGCCGGGAAAAAAGAAATCAGAAATGCAAATTTTATTGCTTGGATACCCAAAACAATCACCCCAGGTTGTAAATGCTACACTTGCTTCACTCAATTCTTTGATTATTTCATAGTCCAATAACCAGTTGTTGTAAAAGGCCTTATCTGCACAGTAATATCGTTATGAAAGATGTGAGGTCCATTCAATAAAGCCAAATTTACAATAGCATAAAAAGGTGCCATGCAAATGTCATTTTTGAAACCATCAAATGCACAAAAAATGAAGAAATTAGCTGACCCCAGATCTGTCTCCTGGCTTCAAGTCACAGAAAAAGGGCCCTCTGCTCCAGGTTGGGACCACTTTCATTTCCAGAATTGATTTTTGCGACCCCCATATACCATGTTGATTTATCAAAAATGCTGTATGTCCAAAAACAATTGGATTGATGAGGTCCTAAATTGAACCTTTTGGCACCTGAACAACCTTTGCATATCTCGCCATTTTCTTGGTCTTTGCACTTCATTTCTTTGGCATTGATACTCATTTGATACAAGCACTCCTAACTACCAAAGATGGCTTATGGTGCAGAGTCTGAACTGATGGGAGTTTTTTTGGTTACACGTGCCCAAGGATATAGCAAAGAATAAACTAGGGGCAATAAAGGCTATAAGAGCTAGACTGGCAATGACAAAGTTAGTCTGGCAAAGGCAAGGTGAATGACCAGCACAAAGTTTTGGGGCTCCTAGAAGGTTTGAAGGCAAAGAAGCCGCCAAGGAAAGCAAAGAAGGCTAGACTGGCAAATGCAAAGTTTGTGGCTGGCATGAGAAGCTGGGGCTCCTAGCACGTTCAAAAAGCAGTTCGGGAGCAAACGGTTCCCACCACAGCAAATCTGGTGTATTGGCTGTAAGCAGCAACAATCAAAATAGGGTACCCTTGTATCCTTGGAATGAGGAACGACAAATGTGGCAACCAAGCTCGAGTGTTCAAGGTTTCTGGAAAAGTGCGCTGGGGACATGCAAAGACACACCAATTGGTGAAAAAGTATTAATTTGGTCAATTTGGGGAGTAGTTATCCACTAAAAGTGTCACTTAGTACAAGGGGTGCGAAAGAGGTGTTTTGAAATCCTTTCCCTCCTCTGAGTATGCAGGATGTTAAAACACACCAATTGGTGAAAACATACCAGTTTGGTAAATTTGGGGAGTAGTTATCCACACTAAAAGTGTCACTTAATTTAAGGGGTGCCAAAGAGGTGTTTTAAAATCCTTTCCCTCCTCTAAGTGTGCAGGATGTTAAAACATGCCAATTGGTAAATACATACCAATTTGGCCAATTTGGGGGGTTTGCTATCCACATTAGAAGTGTAACTTAATACAAGGGGTGCCAAAGAGGTGTCTTGAAATCCTTTCCCTCCTCTGAGTATGCAGGATGTTAAAACATGCCAATTGGTGAAACATACCAATTTGGCCAATTTGGGGGGTTTGTTATCCACACGAAAAGTGTCACCTAGTACAAGAGATGCCAAAGAGGTGTTTTGAAACCATTTCACTCCGTTAAGTATGCAGGGTGTTAGGGAAGGTATATGTGGGTTACAGGCACTTTTGGGGGGGGATGAAAATGGTCACAGGATTGATGAGTTTGCATTTTTCACCTTTCAAACAGCAGTGACCCTTAAAAAGGCTTCTTATTCGCTTCCAGTAGACAAGCACGTATTTCCGTGTAGATGGGGGTACTGTTTGCAAGCGTGAAGTGTGGTTTGATTCTTGAGCCAAAAATGGGAAATCACTGTATGGTTTAACTTGCACATCTCAGAGGTTGCCAGTGCAGCAAGTTCAATGTTCAAATGGTCACACTTGCAGTGCATGAAGTGGGCAGAGGTGAAGGACGGCTACCCCTCTAAGTCTGCTGCTACGTACAACATGAGCAGGCAGAACAGATACGAGTCTAACAAGTTTGAAGCAATGAGGTAAACTGGTAATGGCTCTGCATTACTTTCATGGGTGAAGATATCCATGCCTTTCCTGTCAAAATGTTGGAGTAAGGTCTGCTCAATATGCTTACATTTTGTGTACTCAGCACAATTGTTGTGCTGCTGGATGGGCCAATTGAGCCGCAATTTGCCAAGATAGGATGAACATGCTTCCTGTTTAAAGCTGATGTTTGCAAAGGAGAAGAAAAGGGCAAGCGTGTATGTGCACGCGTGTGTATCCACGCGCATGAGTGTCTGCGCCTCTGCCCTAAGTCTCCTGCCGTTCTCCTCCTTTTCTTCATGGATTTGCTTTTTCTGCTTCTTGAATTGCTACAATGCAGGGCCTTTCACTATTCTTTCTTTTTTGTGTGGATTTATCTTACTTTGCAGGGCCATTAATGAAGCGGTGGCCGGGTTCGACGTGATGGTTGCAGAGGTGGGCATTAATTTTGTGATGAAGAGGTAAAGTCGGAATGCATTTTTCCTGGGCGCTGTGATCTACAACACAGGTGAAAGTGCTAGCAGGTGCATGTATGGTGATCTACAGGTATTGCATTCCTGTCCTCTGTGGGCAAACCTGCAATGTCATGCAGAAGTAGGCAAAAATTGAAGGTAAGACAGGGACCAGAGACAGGCTGTGTGCATTAAGGAAAATACGTGTAATTATGTATATTAGCTATGTAGCTGGACTGCAAAATGGATACTACCCTAGCTAAGGTGCCGATCAAACTACCAGTGTACCCTGGGATGAAGCAAAGGCTTTGCCAAGCTTTTTGTGTCCAAAAATTTGTGTGTTCCCTCTGTTTTTAACGGGTGTTGCATTCAATGTCTGCAGGGGGTGAAAGAGCCCTCAGTGTTCATCATCACACCCTACAACCAGCAATGTGCCGTGCTTCAAGACCTGCACATGCTCTGCGAAGCTTCTCGTCCTGAGCTTAAGTCAATCCAGGTATGACCTGAAGTTTGGAAGTTGATGCTTGCAAATGTGCGCTCACACTTACACAGAAACGCGCGCGCGCGTACACACACACACACACACACACACACACACACACACACACACACACACACACACACAAGCTCGGTACTCGCCAAAATGGAATCAAATCCAAGGCTTCTATCCTGCAGGTGCCCAGTACCCATGTACAATGCATGCAGAAACATGCCCGTTTCACAAGCATATTTGCCTTTCATGGCTGCCTGAGTATGGAAGTGAAGAAAGAGCTTGACTGTTGCCCCAATAGCATCAGCAGCATCAGTCCTCAACGGCTCCACAGGGGCTAGGATTGTCAGTCGCACCAAAGGTGGACGACTGCCCCCCAAGAATAAGCATGGTTTTTAGATGCTCCCAGCATATGTGGGCCCAAATACATGCCAAAAAAGCTTGGATGGCCCAAACATATGTCGGATGGTGGTTAGGTGCTTGACCAGCCAAGATTGAAGTCCTTATGCCTAATCAGCTGCAGCGTGAACCCTACTTTTCGACCACTGTCTATTCCAGGTCACCCAATGTACCAAACTTTGTTTTTTCTAAGTAAATTGGAGCCCTCTTATAAATAGATGTCTCTATTAAACAAATGGAACTAAAAGTGTTTGACCCAGTGGTTGGTCAGACATACTGTCTCAGCCAGTTTCCTCTGATTAGATCCAGCAAGGAGAGCCAAAAACGTCATCTTTTTACCTTGTCTTTTCCTTTTCATGAAATATGCAGGATTTTAGCATGGTACATTAAAGCAAATAGTAGGTTCATGCCGTGGCTCGTTAGACTAATGGGCCAAAAGCTTGGCCGGCCAAGCTCTAGCACTGCAGGCCGGCCAAGGTTACGGCCCATGTTTGCTGGGAGCATGTTAAAAAGATGCCCGTTTTGGGGGTGAATGTCTACCTCTGCTATCACACAATATTTCTTATTACTTGTATTACTTTAGTTTGCACCCTAGAAATGAAAATGGTTTAGCTGTGGGCTGATTTTGGGTGATCTGCAGCCAGAAGATCTAGGTCCTCCAATTTTTATCGTTTTCGATGAAAGTGGCATTTTATGAATTAAATTTGAAAATGGAAAAAAAATGGTTGGCTTGGTAAGATTTGAGGAAGAAAATCGGGAAAGAGCATGTCCAGGGATGTAGGGGAGTTGTCACCCTGGAGTCTTACTCACATATGAAGAGGGTTTGATTTATGCACTGCTCAGGTTTCTGAGCCTGTGTCAGGCTCATCATATTGCAGGCTCCAAAGGCAAGCATCGTGAAGCCAGCACGTTCAGAGAGCTCAACACGTGTTCTAAACATATTATGCACACTGAAGGCACCCACAGCCTACCCACGCTGCAGGCACACACAGCCTGCCGCACGGCAGGCCACGTTGCAGGCACACACTGCAGGAGCACTTTTTAGACACACACATGGTCTGCCGCACTGCTGGCAGACATGGCGTGCCACACTGCTGCCACACACAGCCTTGTTGTGTGTGCTTCAATCAAGCGCTGCAAGTTACCTGACTTTGTATGATGCTGCTTGCAAACGCTGCAAATGCAATATGATGCAAATGCTGCTCTCCGCCTGGGATAGGAGACAAGGCAACAGCAAACATGGTAATGTTGCAGTGCGCAGATGGACACATTGAGGACTGCAATTTAATTCCATTCTTATGCAGGTCATGACAGTGGACAAGGCGCAAGGAAGCGAGGCTGATGTGGTTGTTCTTTCCCTGGTGAAGATCGGAGCCTTCATGCTTGACACAAAGCGAGCCAACGTTGCTCTGTCACGTGCTCGTAAACTCAGCATCTTGGTGGGTCAGGCGATAGTGCTGTAACATCCAGCTATTGTAAGCTTGTGCAATGTCCATGTTAAATAGCATTTCTATGTGAGTCTTTCCAATCCCACACAGTGTGTTTGCATGCGCATGCACACACTATTTCAAAGGCAGGCACTACATTGCGCATAAATGCTATGCACTGCATGCATTTACTTGGCAGGTTGGAAATGTGGAGTACATGAAGCGGGACGCAGGCAGCGGCCGCTTTTGGAACCAAGTGATTGACGGCTACGTAGCTGCAACCCGTGGCGTTGCGCCTGCTTTATCTGTTGCCCAGCTCAGGTATATTTAGAACTCGGTATACCTTGGGTCAAATTACCTGCTAATAGCTGCTGGGCATGTTGGTGGGCAGCAGAATATATGTCTCATTTAAATGCACGAGTTGTTCTTCTTTTACACAGAAATTATTGTACACGCAGGAGGCCTGCAAGCCTTCTGAAGTAAGTGGGTTGAGACCTTTGCATGTGAGGGGAACAAAGAACAACCCTGACTCCTGCTTTTCAATCTTCTGTGCTTACATTGCCTGCAGGACAAAACAAGCCTGCATGGGGACAATTACAAGTTGATGTAATGAATTTTGCATGGTGCGCACACATGCCGCATCAGGTCTTGAGACACAAGGTTTGACGTCACAGATCCTGTCTTGAATGCGCCCTTCATGGTGTTCCCCAAGCCAGCCCCTACCTCCTACCCTCTTGCCGTTTCCTCACAGGCTGCGCGCATCCTCCTCTCACACAACCAAACCCTCAATTCCCACCTGTGTGCCTGGTGCCACGTGGGAGGATGGCAGTCCACAGCCAGGCCAAAAAACACGAAAGGTGGTGGCTCCTGCAAGAGCGAGCCCTGACACTGTTGGCAGCAGCAGGGACGGCAGTGATGTGACAGCAAGCAAGGCATGTGCCTCCAGCCTTGGTACAAAAGACAGCAGCACCTCTTTGGTGGATGCTGTGGCCCAGGTGCATGCTCAAGATCAAGCCCCTGCTTTGCAGTGCAGCAAGACAAAGCGAGCCGTTGCATTTGTGCAAAAGCAGCCTGTACAAGAGCAGCCCATGCAAGGGCAGCCCGTGCAAGAGATCAAATCCAGAGCTGCTGCAAAAGCCCCTCCTCCTGCTCTGCAGGAGGACCCCAGGTTGCAAAACCTGGGACAGCATCAGCAGTCTGTACAGAAGGGCAAGATTGGCAGTGAGGGCATGTTTAGCTGCGGTGCCTTGGATGAGGGGGCTCCTGCAGTGGCCAGCAATATGAGCAGAGGCAGGGATAATGTGACAGACGGTGCCTCCATGGCCGGCAAAACAGGCTACGTTGAAACAGGTGTGGTACGGAGTTGCGTCATCTTGATTAGCGCCATTGAATCAGTAGTATGGCAACAACCGTGGCACTGCCATGAGTACTGCAGGGGCCACGGGTGGCCTCATCAAGTATGCCACAGGGGGCCGGCGTTTGTTTGGGGCCTTGGCGCTCACACTAGGCTCTTTGTGCACTTCATTACTTGGAGCTTTGGAGGTCATGCTGTTCTTCTGTTTTATACTAGCAGCGATGTAGCTCTCCTAGTATTTGCTTGCTTGTGGCCTTGGAGGTCACAAATATGTCCACCTTGTGTTTGTGTGTGGAGGGCTGAGGACCTTGTTTTTTACTTCAAAGCATAGTTGGGTGCATTCTCAGCCTTTCATTGCAAACTTATTACTCTTGCCTGCAGGTGCAGGGGCGTTCACAAGCAGCCTGTCAGGATGTGGCGCTTCAAAGGAACCCAAAGTCCCAGACGTTTCCCCTGCCACCAAGTCCAGTGGCAAATTTCCAGGAATGAAGGACGTTTTCAGGTGAGTGCTTTACAAAGAGGTGCAGATACTGTTGTGTGATTAATGAATGCAGGGGTCTTTTCCTGTCTGGTGTGTAGGGTGTGGTTTGTAATATTACATTTCCAAAATCCTACATTACAATATATTATAAGGTATTTATAATTTCATAATGAACCCCATATTTCAAGAATTATTTTCAGAATAAGTGTGGTGGGGGTTTTGCACCCCAGGAGTTGATCGGTCAAGTCCTTGTAAAACAAAAAATGGGCACAAAGATTGCTCATGGCACAAGCACAGTTGTGTGCAATCGCACAACAGTAACACACAAAAAGCAGCTTTGTTCAAGCGGCTGTTCTACTATCTGCCTCTCCCACACTGAAGCTGCCCAAAAAAGCATACAAAACTGGGTACCTCCTGCAGCAATCCTGTGTGCAATTGCTTAGTTGCTGCTTTGTGTAAGCGTTTGTTCAACTATCTGAGTTGGCCATGCTAGAGTTTCTCCAGGCAGGGTATCTCCAAAGCTTCAGCTAAGAAAGCAACTGCTTGCTAGTCAACTAGGCATATAGGGGGTGAGAGATACTGCGCCTGGTGCTTGACAGGGCGGCTGGGGCCTGCTTCTCCATCACCATTATTCGAGTCAGTCACCTCCACCTCTTCGCAAAGGCGCATATATATGCCTGTGCTGCTTGCATGTTTGCGAGGAGTTGGGGCTCATGACCTCACCAGAGCCTTCGCACTTCAGCATGCATGGCCCAGACTCTGGCTGTGCATTTTTCAAAATTCTAGAAAAAAACTAATATTGCGTGAGCGACACATAATATTATAAAATGCAATTGTATAATGACTAACATTAGTTGGGCCCACCTCACCCTACTGGTGTGTTCACAGAACATCTCATTGCATGTGCTCATTGGGGGATATCAGACCTTGAAGGCATGGCCTTGAGCAAACAATAACTGCCTCTTTCCATCAATGATGCCGTTACTAAGAGGGCAATGAGATGTCCTGTGAACACATAGATAGGTCATGCGCAATTCCCGCCTCATGGCTGCCTGGCGCAAGAAAAGGATAGGGCAAAAATATCATGCACAATTGGGGCCCAACGTATGACATGCACAACCTTTAGTGCCTTATTCTGTCAGAGCACAGACCCAAGGACTTGCGCTCTTAGGCAATCTCCTTCAGGTCTCTGATCCATTGAAGCAGTTCCCAAAAAATAAGGTTCCAACTGATGGCTGCCTCAACCAAGATGGTGCAGGGATGGTCAGTTCCCTAGAATATCAATTTTGAGCATCTGGTACATGAACAGCTGGCGACTGCTTACATGAAGGCTTGCAGTACAGCTTTGATACTCGGATTAAGACAGGAAGGACTGTTTTAGGTCTAAACAGATGTGCTTTTTGCTCTCAAAATGTGTACAAACCTGATCAACCGCAGTGCAATTTAAAGAAATCCTGCATGACCTCCTGCACTCTTCTGCTCATTGGTGGTTTTGCAGAGGGGGTCAGCTGTGGACTAGAATTGCCTTTTTTTACCATGCTCCCCGCATGTGCCCCCCAACTGGTAGTCTTGAAACTTGGTAGCTTTCTATAGCTTTCTGTATTACAAGTTGGAGGGCACGTGCCTAATTAGCCACGGCGTGAACCTACTTTTTGACACCAAAATTCCACATCCGACCACCCACTGCACCGATTTGGGTTATTTTTAGTGATTTTGCGTCCTTGTGACAAAAGAAAATCATTGCATAAAAATAGAATGAAAAAACCCAGTAGTTGGTGTTATGTGGCGATATCAGCCATTTTCCCATAACAAATTAGGTTTTACGTGCCCCATGTGAGCTCGAGCCCAGTCTATTTAAGCACAAATGGCGACACAAATCCAAGCATATGCCCTGGTAGCTTGTAATGCTGGATACAATTTAGAGCTTAAATCGTCCAAATCAGATGGAGTGACTGTGAGTGGGCACACTTTAAATGCAAAAAAGGAGCATGCCTGGGCACATGCTTAGTTGATCCCCTTAGGTGATTTTGAGTCCGCTTGTGATTAAAGTCTGATGCATGCATGTACAGAGTAGCATAAGGCTCCTCGGTGGAAGATGGATTTTCTTGCTCAGCTGTTTTTCAAGGAAACACACAGGGGAGGAGCCAAAGGGGTCAGTAATTGCTGTTTTTAATGCAAAAATTATTATGTATAAATTGGTAAGTAGTCGAATGAAATTAATTTGTTATGAATTTTGGCAATAGAAACTCCTATGGGCTTAGGCTGACAAACAGCTCCATTTCTTGGCATACCACACATTTTCTGGCTTGCCACGCCCCATTCAAAGGTAATTCCTTGTCCAGCATGACAGATTGGTGTTTCTTGACTGGGTGCTTAAAGGTAAAGTTGAATCCAGCAGCTTCTTGGCCACATAAAGCACCCCATGTATAGGGTATTTGATTTCAGGGAATTTCAGGGAAGGGGCTAAATTGCTTGTATTGTCAATCTCCAGGTAGAAAACTGGCCGTGGCAGTCAGCCTTTGCTTTGAGCATTTGAAAAGACACATTTTTTGGCCTCAACGGCCCCCCATAAGGGAAAGCTGTACAGAGGGGGAAATGGATACAAACCGATATTTCCCAGCACCTCTACGGGTGGAGGACATTAAAGTATTGAACTTGGTTTTGGAATAATGTAGAACTGGTGACTCGAGGAGCTGTGGGCCCATCTAAATTACCTGAGGCTGGAAGGTTGACATGGGGTTATCCAAATATCATTACTATTGGGGATCATGCTGACGTTCATTTAGCGTCAGAATTTCACATGGTGCTGTATCACGCTTTACAACTTCCAGATGGAAGTGGCCTGACAGCTCTGCTACACTCTGCCATCTGTACAGGGGATTGATGCAATCACAAGGACTCAACCCAGATTGCCCTCATGACAGAAAGGTGTTCTTTGACGAGATCAGTTCTTGAGGGACTGAGGAGCTCTGTTGATCATCCAGGCATTGAAGGGAGTGTCCACTTTTTAAAAAATCAAGATTTAGGTGGATGAGCAACCATCAGGAGTTGCGTGGCCGTGGGTTTGCATAATTCCTGCTTGTTTATTGTAAAGAGTTGCTGTCTTTCAATCTCTCAATCAAAGGAATGTGCAAGGTAAATTCATAAGACTTTGCCTTTGACTTCAAAGGTTTAAGGATCTTTGTATTGTTAGGCATGAGCTGCTGGTGCTCTTTAAAACTTGCAGCTCTTCTTAAGACCCGTTCCTTGGAGGAATTTTGTCTTCTGCAGAAAGCAGCCACCACAACGATGCAGCCTCTTAAAATTTGGATGGATGTGTTAGCTCTGAATAAAGCCTTGCTTGTACCTTTCTGAAATCTATGCAAGCTTGTGCAATACATTGCAGAGAGCTTCTTCCAGAATAGTGTGTCTGCTTCATAGCTGGCTATAATGTGGCTGGTGTTGCCGATTATGACAGATTTTTTAAACACCCATCCTTTGCTGAGTTGTCACCAGTGTATATTTGGAAGACATTCCATTTGGCCGCTATAATAAAGGTAGCACACTTACCTGGTGCTTGTGCCATGAAGCCGTGCTCATTGGTCCTCATGCCTTGGTAAATAATTACTGCTTGTGTCTTTTGTGTACTCCTAGGCCTTCCTCTCAAACACCTGAGGAGGAATATCAGGCTAAAGTTGCTTATGGATTCTCATAGTGCTCGCAATCTGTGGCCATGTGTGCCCTAGATACACCAGCGCGGTCTTGTTGTGGATGCTCAGCCGAGCTCAATGTGGGTGCAGCTGTTGTGCAAGTATGTCTGTGGTATCTGGCAAAGGCAATTGTTGTTTTTTGGAGTTCTATGAGGCTGCCTTGTGAAGATTTTACTCATCTCCACACCATCTCTTCATTTATAAATCGTTGTATATGGACAGTGGCCAGCTGAAATAAATTGGCATCACTTGTTGGCACACGTAGACTTAGAACTTCGAGGAATGGTATCCTTGAAAAAGCACACATATGTTAACCTTATTTGCAAAGCATTCAGGTTGTTGTGCCGCGTTGATGCTGTGAGTAAATTAGATGCCAAACTTTGTTTGTTTTTTGTTCTTTGTGATTCACTCAGAACTAGAATGTCACGAATATTGTGCAGGATTGCAGCATACAAGGTATCGTTACCAAGCGGTCGGTCGTATGCTGGGCGAGGAACAAGTCATAAAAGCCTATATGTTTCACTTTTAAACTTGGATGTCCATTTAAAGCCCAAGGTTCACACTCCTATGAGCGTCCGAGGTCAATGAGCCCACCCTGACACAACGTTGACACACACCCTTGACACAACAAAACAGTTAACTGTTTCGTCAATTCATAACAGTATGCTCTCCCCTCCCCTTGCAGTTTGGAACACTTTGACTGAAAATAGTCGTGATGACGCCAAAAAAGGAAAGAAACTTGTGTAGGCAACAAAAAGGATCTTCACATTACCTTAGGTCACAGGTTTTGCCCCTCACGTATGTTACTCTACAGTATGAGAGATAACGAAGAGGCAGGGAGCAGCACAACTCCAGCCAGGCAACCTCACGGATTGAACATCCAAAAACGCCACATCCACTTTCCTTTCCTTTCCTTTCATATCTTACAAAGATACGAGGCCTGGTGCTCAGCTAGAAGCCTCACAGCAATAACACAGTGAGCTGTGCAAACAACTTCAAGGTGCCAAGACCACTCTCCACATAATCCTCCTGGGTGTGGGTAGGGCTATCTATACTGCCCATACCCTGGATCAGTTTTTAAAAAACTAGGGATTGATCCGCAAATGTCTATCAAACTTGCATAAACGCTCCATGCCCACTTTGTGCAATTTGCGCGCAAACGTAACTCCAAAAGTCTGAAAAAATACCTAACATAACTCTGGTGCCCGAAGGCTGCATGCTGCCAGAAACCCACCAGATCCACACTAGCTCCCCTCTTACCCTCTAGTGAAGGAGGCTCACGGCTCTTTGTGCCAACATGTTACACACAAAGGAGACGCCTTGATTGATGCAGGGAGTGTTCTCACTGCCTGCGTGATTTTTTCTTTCACAGGTTCAGGAAAAAACTAAGCAAATCCAGCTGCATGCATTAAGGAAAGGTTCCCTAACTAGATTGGGCCTTACCACTGAGGCTCACAACTTGTGGCTTGAAGCCCATTAAGCTATAAACTTATGGGGAACAACTTTG
Organism: Dunaliella primolecta; assembly: GCA_914767535.2. NCBI lineage: Eukaryota > Viridiplantae > Chlorophyta > Chlorophyceae > Chlamydomonadales > Dunaliellaceae > Dunaliella > Dunaliella primolecta. The sequence continues at coordinate 8,421,961 of OU611754.1, read as the reverse complement.
AGGGCCTTGCGGGGTGTCAGCCATATGCGCCTGCAGTTTTTGTAACAGGACCAGAGCCTCTGGTCCCCAGAAACTCGGGGATAGCGGATTCTGCGTGGTTCAGCAAATGGTGCTTCCCTGGGCAGTTTGGAAGATGGAGGTGGACCCAGGATCAAGCCCTTGCGGCGGTGCGTGTGTGTGGGGCTTAGTGTTTGCACAAGTGATGACCCCTATCATTAATCTACGCTCGGGGTGATACATGGGTTTACATCAGTGAACCTGCAGCCCAAATCTCTGGCTAGTTGGTTGCTGGTGAAACATTCTCGACTAGCTTTCACAAGGTCAACAACATGTAAACACGTTTCTACAAGTAACTTTGTGCCAAGCACCCACTGGAGAAAATTAGGGACATGAGCAAAAAAAACAGCCAAACATGAATTTTGATGCAGAAGGGTCGGTCAGGTCAGGTTACAATACTATAGCGTCCGCCTACAACGGCAGCTGAGCGGAAACACTGAGGCCTGTAACCAGACCTGGCCAAAGAAATGCTCAACTCACCAAACTTGGGCTGAAGATTTATTTTTAGATTTAGATTTACACGGGTGGACCTTCAGCCAGACTGTTCGGCTGATCGGCCTGTGACTGGTCCTCGCCAGCCAACATAATGTCCATAAGCTCAGAAACAAACGAAAAAAGCTTGTTGTTGTGTTGCAAGAGGACATCAGAAACATCCTGGACACTGGCTTGTTGTAAAAAAGGCTGGCCTGAAGAGAAAAGATAACAAATCGTGTTTGTTGCGGCCTGGCGTTTGATATCAGCCAGTGTTTCCGCTCCGCTGCCCTTGTAGGCGGATAAAGCGATGTAACCCTACCTTATCTAAGGAGGGTGGGTGACTGTGAAATGTTTTAATTTTGTTCATCAACCCAAAACAACCTTGCTTAACCAAACTTTTAGAAATTGGATCATTCAGGTCGGTGTTTTCAGTTATATTCCGGCTTGTGAGGAGTGTTCCTTACATGGGAGGGCAGACCAAAAACCACAGAGACAAAACACAAGCCTGCGGGGCTAACAGGGGAAACGGGGAAGGACAAAGGAAGGACAAACAAAGAGCCCGGCCTAAGTTGGGTAACAAACTCGAGGCACGAGGCACAAGGCAGGTCTGCGACTGAGAGCGGTCTGGCAGCCAGAAAAGGCACAGGGCGAGAGCCACACCTAAGCTAACAAGAGGCCTGAATCCCAAGAAAGAAAATATTGCATCCTTACTGCAAGAGCTGCAATAAGGGCATGTCACATTCTCACTCGCCTACAAGAACTGCAGTTCTACTGCTAGGCAGAGAACTGGTAATCTTCCTTAAAAGCGGACGATCAGACAACATAAGTCGGAATCAAATGCCTATCGTCAATTTTATAATACATTGAATTCATTATACATTAAACTTGATCATACATCAATCTAGCATCTACGAAATTTCCTAGCTGTCCATTTTGAAAACAAACACAAATGAAATCCCTGGTCGCATGCAGCTACGCATTGCCGAGTTCCAGTGTCTGCAAGAACTCTGCTTCTGTAAATTGCAGGGCACGCGCTGCCTCCATGTGCACCTGGGCAGCAGCGCAAGAGATAAACATGTTACTTTTGCACATCGCAGAGAACATGACATAACCAGCCTGGAAACTGCTGAACATGACAGTGATTCGGGATGCACTCCAACACATCCGTAGAACCCCTTTAGCATGAAAGGGAGATAAAAACTACTTGATTCCACTGTAATTAATGCATTCTCTTGGCGTCAGGCACCCTAGGCATCTGATGTTCAAAAGATGTCGGAAGAGGGTCAAACCACAGGGTACAAACCTTCATAGAAACTTGGCAGGAATCATCTGTTTTGAAAATGACAGTCGGCCCAACTAAGACCTTACTGATGTGGCACCTGCCCTATGGCATAGTACTAGACATGAATGTAATAATTATGCACCCTTTTTTGTAGTCCCGCCTGAATCCTGCACCCCATCAATTTTTTTTGGTGTCACACACTCCCTCAGGGGAAATCATCCCCTGTCTGTCCTGAAGGTTATGGGTTGTGAAGCAAAACTGCAACTTCGCACACTGCTCCCTTGTACAATTTTACGCTCCAAAAAAAAGTTATGTTGTACCAAAGTACTTGAGGTACAGCTGCGCAGATTGCTTCTACATTTGACGACCTGCACAAATATCTTTTATACTCAAGAAAAAGCTGCATCTGCACTTTGCATCAGCGCGCTGCTGCTTAATTGACTGATTGGCCTCTGCCTTCTGCTGCTGCTACTGCTCCTCCTGGGAGAAGATTTCAGGAAGGATCTTAGGTGGCGGTCACACACAATTTTTTTCGACTTTTTTTCCGTCGGTTTTGAAAAAAAATTTCAGTTTGGGCGAAAAAAATTGCGGTCACACACAAAAACCGAAAATTTTTTTCGCCCACCCAAAAATTTTTTCCGTTCAAGCCAGAAGTCACTAGTGACCGTGTTTGGGAAATTTTTTTCGGTTTGGGTCACTTTTCAGGAACCGTTTGGGAGTTCCCCCTGGGAGTGCCCCTTGCATGCAAACCCTAAAAAAACCAAAAATCTTCAATTCTATCTACATTTCACTATTTTATTTCTGATAATCCATTAATGCCCCCCTAAGGCAAGAAAGGGGACAATGTGAGGGGGAAGGAGCCAAAGCAGGCCAGCAAGCAATTGTTGCCCAGGTCAGGTGAGGTGGAGCAGAGGCCTGGCAGGGACTTGCACATGTCAGAGGCAGTGGTGGTGGGCAGCGGGCCTGCTACAGGGTCAATATTGAGCACACGAGCCATGTATGATGCAAGCTTGCCCCTGACTTGATAAGCACCCACAGCATCAGGCCCGCTTCGCATGAGCCCAGCCGCACTAATGGTTTTTCAATCCTCATGAACGTTCCGTCTATTGCACCAGCACAAAAGGCAAATTGCACAATCCTCTGAAATCTCGCATGATGTGCATAAGTTCATGTCTGTCTGGAAAGACCATCATGCTTGGCACGAATTCTTTGCATAGTACATACACAACTTCAATGAATGACATTACACACTGCACTCTTACTACGGTCGTAAGTCCACGCAAGCATCTGATAGTGAGCACTTGAACCGGCCTAATCCAAAATCATTTCCTGCCTCTTCTCAACAGGGATTGCATTCCGCATTTGTGTGTCAAGCTTGCATGAGTGGCACAGTGCGTTTCACACAGGGTTTTAAAGGCCGGCTTGCTCATGCGGAAAGCTTGCTTGAACTGGACAGCCTCATATTCAGGCTGAGTCCTTCCAATGTTGGCCCAGTCCCCGAGCACTTGCTTCTCCTGAATTCCAAAAGAAGGATTGTATTTCAAGGGCAGGGCAGGAGGAGTAGAGTGTGAAGGACGGAAGGGAGGAGAAGAGGGATTGGGTCCCATGCATGCCCCATGCATGAGTGCCCCTTCAAGTCAGAATTGAGGGGGCACTCACAAAGAGGAAGCGCGCTTGCATGATTATGAAACAAATTATCACCTCCCTTACGCTCCAGAAGCCCCTTGCTTTCTTGCCACCTCCCATGTGCCCTGCTTGGACCATGGCAAGGCAGGCTGCAAGCTGCGCTGTGTGGTTACTACCATCCAGAACCAAGGTGACGGCTGAAATCAGAGCTTTCAGGGCCCAAGTTGAGAAGTCTGACTGCTCAGTTGCTAGCTGTGGCATGATGGCTGCCAGCCATACAAGGAGAAGGGCAGCACTTATGGTCCTTATGTAAGGGCCTGCCAAAAACGGCCTGGAAGGGGCGCTCCCAGGGAGGCTGAGCACTGAAAAAAAAATCTGAAAAAAATCCCGTGTGGACGCTTAAATTTTTTTCCGTCGAGGTTGAAAATTTTTTTCAGTTATCCGAAAAAAATTGTGTGTGACCGCAAATTTTTTTCACTTTCCGACGGAAAAAAAGTCGAAAAAAAAACCGAAAAAAATTGTGTGTGACCGCAGCCTTATTCCCAGCTGTCGATGTTCCTCTGGCGCTTTGGGGCCTTCATTTCCGCTCATACCAGAAAAAGCATTAAAAATGATTATTATTCATTTTTACGCGCATTCCGCGTGCACAAAAGTAACTATCTTCCTTGTAATTGCAGTCACTCTGCACCCCTCGAAGACATGATTTGTGCGGGATGATATAGTCCATGTACTGTACTCTGATAGTTGTTTACATTCATCAGCTCAACTGGGCCATCCCTCCCTCCCTCCATCTCCCATACCTCTTCCCTCCTCTCCCTCCCCTCTCCCGGCGTTCTCATGTCATCATTCCCGCACATGCAGCACAGTGCCACGCCACATAGGCACATAACGTGCACATGTGTACATCTGCTAGTATTACTGTGTGGCAGCACACACTGCGTATCATTGTGTGGCACCGCGTATCACTTTGTGGCAGCGCACACCTGTCCTCAAATATACATACACTTCCTGCCTCCACACCTTCTGCCGCTTGAGCACGTCGATGAGCTTGAGTTGCTTCTTGAAGGCCACCAGAAGCTCAGCGCGCTGCCGCTCCAGCCGCTTGTTGTCTGCCATCAAGCGATTGAGGTCACCTTTGACCAAATCCTTACCATCCCGGTCCTGCAGTGTGCATGGCAAGCCAGACTCTCAGTCGACAGGATCAGTGAGCAAGGTGTGCATGGCAAGCCAGACTCTCTGTCGACAGGATCAGTGAGCAAGATGTGCATGGCAAGCCAGACTCTCAGTCGACAGGATCAGTGAGCAAGGCACAACAAACAAGCGAAAGCCTCCCTTGTGTCAGGTCTTTCTCAAAGCTTTAGCAGTCAAGGCTGAACGCGTGCAACTCACAACAGTTGCATGCCCACTGCAGCTTGCTGCACAGGTAAGCACAAGCAGTGGGCACGATTTGTAACAGCCAGGTGGAAGTCCCGGTGGGAACAGACTGTGCATGTGCTCAGCCCAAACGAATATGCATGATCTAAACCAAAGCACACAAATGTTGTCTATGTCAAGACTTACCTAAAATGTGAGTGTCCCTCAAGCAGCATGCCTCATGGCCACGCTGCTTCCCACAATACAAGGATGAGGCAATGCTTTGATTGCGGGATGCAGCACGGCCATGAGCCAGGCTGCTTGAGAGACAGGCAGAGCAAGGAAGACAAGTAGGACCTTGCCTGCTGTATGCATGGTGGCAGAAGCAGCAGGCAGCCTAGACCCTGATTCTTTTTTGTGTTGATGCTGTTACACCCATTCTCTCTCTCTCACTCACGCACTCACTCTCTCTCTCTCTCTCTCTCTCTCTCTCTCTCTCTCTCTCTCTCTCTGTCTGTCTGTCTGTCTGTCTCTCTCTCTCTCTCTCTCTCTCTTTCTCTCTCTCTCTCTCTCTCTCTCTCTCTCTCTCTCTCTCTTTCTCTCTCTCTCTCTCTCTTTCTCTCTTTCTCTTGCAACACCTGATGCAGGAGCCCTGCATCACTCACCATGCACTTGCCGTCTGACCAAACATGCTATCCCTGAATGCCCCTCACGCATCACAAGTGCTTTACACCAAAACTTGATATGTTTCAGCGCATTGAAGAGGCTCATTTAAGAGGCCCACAGGAGACCCCTGGCTCTATGCAAACTCCTAGCTCCAAGTAAATAAAACTGCATTCGCGAGGCACCGAGGCTTACACCTCGTGGCAAATAAAATCGTGGTGGTGCCAGATGACACAGATGTGTGCGCACAAATCATCCAAACCCATTATGCGCCTTTGTTTGCAGGGCGCAGGGGCTAGGGAGGAAGGCACATGCAGCACTTGAGCGAAATTTTATGGCCCAAAAACGGCCCCAAAATGAACCTTAAGGAGGAAGACACATGCAGCACTTGAGCGAACCTTTGTGGCCCCAAAATGGACCTGGATGTCCATTACTTTGTTGGAACGTTACAATGTGACTCATGCCCGCAGAGCAAGCATCTGGCTGTCAAGATCTTCTACAGCCATTGCAGCTACCAGGCAGGCGCTGGAAACATGTCACCATAGACCTCACCACACACCGTCCAAGGGCACCCAGAGGCCACGATGCCATCATGGTTTCTGTGGACAAGCTTTCTGAGTATGTACGCTCTGCACCCACCACCACAGGTGTAAGCTCCACAGGCGCTGCATTTCTCTTTCTGGGCAAAGTGACCTCTCTGTCTGGGCTTCCTAAAGCTCATCACTGACAGAGACCCACAGTGCACAGGCAACACCGACAGAAACCCACGGTGCACTAGGCAACATGGTCCAGGCACTCTGCACAATATTCAGCATAGAAATTGCTCTTTGTCCACTGCATGTCATCCCCTGCAATCATAAGGCCCCTCATCAAAACTGCTTTATTTACTGCATGTAATCCCCACAATTTAATTGTTCCATCCACTGCATTTCATCCCCTGCAGTTATAAGGCCCCAGGCTGCCGAACAAATTTGCTTTGCATCATCTCCCCAGGCTTCTTCTCCATCCCAACCTACCAAGGCTCACACCCACACTTACCCCTCACCTCTTGCATCTCTTGTTCATCAGGCTCAGCAGATGGAACACCCCCCTTACCCATTTCTACTGCCTGTTATTACATTGGTAGCAAAGCGGGCTGACCTAGGAAGCCTGGTACTGTCCCATTTCCCCTTGCCTGTTTATGGATGTCATGGTCATGAAAGGAGGAAAGGATACAGCCTGCCTAAAAATCCCAGAGTATGAAGGGACGTATTGCAATGCCTAAACCAACCGATTAACCGCCAAAGGTACAGCCTGCTTGCATGAAGCCTGAGAACTAAGACTAGAAAGCCTGGAGTGCTCTACTAAAGCCTCGTAACGATAGCAAACACAGCGTTTGCAATGCGCCTGAACAGCAGCCTTATACATTGATGCATACCAAAGCCAAAAGCAGACATACCTTGCACACAGCCAACATGCAAGGCCAACACACCAAGCCTTATACTCCTTATACAGAGCCAAAATCTAAGGCCAACATACAGTGATGCCTGCCAAGGCCAACATGCTGGCATGACAGTAGTGCCGCCTCATGCAGTGCTAAGATGCAAACACTCCTTGTACAGAGCCTACGTGCAGACACTATTTGTACAGAGCCAACATGTAGACACTCTCCTTGTACAGAGCCAACATACAGACACACACAGCAGTGCTTTCAAACATAGAGCTTGCACACCTGCAGCCGCACTTCCTGCAGCATGTTCTTGTATCGCTCCACCTCCTCCAGCGCACGTTGCAGCCGCACATCGCGCGCTTTGCTCTCCTGCTCAGCTATGCGCCGCTCCTTCCCTGCCCTGCAAGTCAAGACCGATCACAAGCCAGCATTGGAAAGGGAGTACCCTTGACGCAAAGTACTGGCTTTAGCGCAAGGCATACAGGCCCCCAAAAGAGCATCAGCATGGAATAGTCCACCAAGGGCCTGCTCAGCAATCCAATCCAAATCATGGTATGGAGAGTGCGTGCACAGGCCATCCCAAAGATGGTGATGACATTAGTGAGTCCAAAAGCCTGGTGTTGAAGTGCCCAGAGCCGTGCCGTAAGGCCGCCTCTCGACGGAGCGGCAGCATCAAGCATGCCGCAGGATAACCCGGTGAGGCAGGTGATAAAAAAGTCGACTAGCACAGCCTGTAAAGTTGCAATCAAGTATGGAGCGGAGTGAAGGAAAATGGAGCACATTAGAGCAGAGTGCAGTTCAAAGGCGTGGCAGAAGCAAGACCGTCAAGGGCGCTCGTAATTCGGGCCATGGCACAGAGCATGCGGTGAATGGAATCTACCACAATCTTGGCAAGGTGCGCAAAATCTGGGTACTGTGTGGCGCAAACCAGGAATGAGGTGCTCCTGTTGACGATGCACATCCTAGAAGGATCCTATAGTGAAGGCAAAGCAAGATACGCCTGAAACTTATGCAAAACTTTTGCCAGCCTCATCCTCTCAACAGCTGCATATGGCCAGATATGGCCCAACCTTTCCTGCCTGCCAGCATCGGTATCTCACCAGCTGCATGGCTGCATCCTTGTCTTCTGACAAGAGAGCAATGCTCTGCTTAAAACCGCGAGCTCTGGCAGCAAGCGCAAGCGCATTGAAGTGTGGACTTCTCTGAGTAGTGGCTCATGTGCCTTAGTGGCTTCCTTTTTTCCTACCTGATGCAGGGACCCTGGGATTCGATTGCCTACATAATTTTCCATGAAATTTCTCTCATCTACATCTTTTTTTATTTGCTTTCCTTCTTTTCTCAAAGGCTTTCATGCCTCCAACCTGCTGGTCTCCTTGCTGCCCTCCTTTAGTGCCTGCTCGCGGGCTGCAAGTGTGGCCTCTGTGTCAGCCAGCCGTTTCTGGAGCCGATCCACCTGTGAAACATGAGATGTGCCATACATGATTACGTGTGATGCATGAGCAGAGCATTGCATTCGTGTGGCTGCAAGTGTGGCCTCTGCGTCAGCCAGCCGTCTCTGGGGCCCATCCACCTGTGATACACAAGATGTACCTCATATGATTACGTGTGATGCATGAGCAGTGCATTGCATTCGTATGGCTGCAAGTGTGGCCTCTGTGTCAGCCAGCCGTCTCTGGTGTCGATCCACCTGTGATACACGAGATGTACCTTGCATGACTACGTGTGATGCATGAGCAGTGCATTGCATTCGTGTGGCTGCAAGTGTGGCCTCTATGTCAGCCAGCTGTCTCGGGAGCCCATCCACCTGTGACACATGAGAGGTCCTTTTTCCTTGGGTGCCTTGTGAATTGTACATGCGGTACAAAATCATTTTACATGACGCATGAGACGTGTTTTAAAGATACCAGGTACATCTGATGCATTTAATCCACCTGCGATGCATAAGATGCACCTGGTATCTTCATGCAAGATCCACAAGCACTGCATTGTGTATTACGCAATGGGTGAGATGTTGGGTGAGATGCCACAGGTGTAGGGAGAGATGTTAGGCGTTTCTGGAGCCAATCTACAAGAGAGACACCTGCAGGGTAGGTCCAATCTGCATGTGCACTTTTGCAATCTGCAGTGCAGCAGCGCCTGGAGTTCTGAACCGTTGCCTCTGTAAGCGTCGACACCCGCTTCCCATGAAGACATTTGCATGCCTGAACAAAAAGCAAGTTCTGTAGCTTTAATATAGTATAGCTGCTTGAAGTTGGGAAGATATTTGCATGCCTGAACAAAAAAATAATTCTGTGTCAGCAAACATAGTATAGCTGCTTGAAGTTGGGAATATAAATTGGAACGTGTGTGGCATAGCTCTTGGGAGTATGCCAGGCTTGAAAATCAATTTTTTTTTTCGAACAGGAAGCCTAGAAGCACACACCACTTTAAAAGGATGTTCTGCACATGCTCCCCAACATTACCTCGTTCCCAAAAAGCCAGAGCAAAACGCCTTTTGCATCTCACCTGAGTCTCCAAATTCTTTTTGTCTTTCATCCACGAGCTTTGCTCCCCCTTAAGCCCCTTCAACTCTTTCAAAGCCTCCGACAACTGCTTGTCTTTGTCTGCACATTGCATGGTATGCACGAAAGAAATTTGCCAGATCCTGTACTGCAAAGCCGACAAAAAAGTACATTGATGGGGTGGCTGCAATTGCAGCAGAGGAGTATTCCATGCTTGAAGCCAACCAACTCCGTGCACACAAACGCAGGAGTGCCTGGCACGCAAAATCATAGGCAAGCATTTTTTGCTGACATGGCCCCCATTAGAGCCTTGGACATAGCATGCTCCATGCATTGCATTGTTTTGTGACGTACATTGTTGTGTTAACACGGTCCATTAGAGCCTCGAACTAGGCATGCTACGTGCACTGGTAGCACATCATTGCTCTGTGTCATATACATCAATACGTGGCATGGTCCATCAGAGCCTAGAACATGGCATGCACACACTGTTCTGTTGCATGGTCCATCAGAGCCTAAAACATGGCCTGCGACAGCTCATCAATCTCCTCGTCTAGGTCACTTGCATGGGCGTGAACACGCCTTGCACACAAAAACTATTCATTGCCCAATCCCCAGCACCCACCAGTCGCGCTCTCTGCCATCCGCTCTAGGTCACCCTCCAGAGCTCTGATGCGAGCCTTATGTAGCCGAAGGCTTGCCTCCGCATGGCCTGGGACATCCAAGTTGATGCTGCTGCTGCCTGCAAGCAGCACGCACACACACACACACACACAGAAATGGCGAACAGCATGTAAGTAAAATGTGAAGAAAGTCAAACGGTGTACACACAGCAAGCAATTGCAATGGCAAGGATGAGAAGATGCAGAGGGCAGCCCAGAGTATGTGCAAGAGGGCACAGGTTCACCTCTCGTCGAACCCGGCATGGCTCAAACATCGTGACCTGGCCTTTTCAGGATTAAGGATTGCAGATGTCAGTGCAGGTTTAAGGGAGCATGGCTTCACCTCGTTCTTCACACGGTGACCATGTTGACTTGGTCCACCTCCTTCATAGCGTGCATAAGGAGGTTCCACGCCTTGCATTTTTCTATCGTGTTCTTGCCGGTGCTGTGGGGAGGTGCGCTCGCAAATGATTCATGACTCCGGGTACTATGAGTTTACATAGAGCACTTGCTGATATAAGAGCACTTGCCTACCTCCAACTGTGCTGGTTCCACCTGCTGCACTCATGGGGGGATCAGGCAGCACACTGCTGATCCCTGCCCCTTGCTGCCCGCCACCGCCAACATAAGAGGGTTGCCTAGATCTGCAGCCATATGTGATGCAATGCCCACTAACGTTTGGAACTTGCCCAACCTTATCCTGAGCCTGTTGAGGTGCAAGTGAGATCGGCTATGAGGGGGCTTGCTCTGCTGCTCCACCACAAGAGCAGGGCATGACAGGCACACTCATAGGGTAAATGCAATTGGGGCATTACATGGTGTATCTTCCCCTGCAGTCGGGGACTGACACTCGAAGGACTGCTTACATAATCATTATCGGCAAGCTCCACAGGGCAGACAGACATTATGGAGGTCGAAGCAGGGGGCTACAGACAACCGCACATGCGCGTGCGCGCGCACACACACGCACACGCGCGCGCACACACACACACACACACACACACACACACACACACACACACACACACACACACACACACACCTAGGTGCTCTCGAGCTTGAGGCAGACCTTTGCGCATGAGGGGCCCCTTGGGCTTGTGTCGGAGTTATGCCACAGCCTATGAAGTCGTGAGTGCGAAGGCCAGAAAGTGAATGCACAGGCTTTCCAGCATGATGTTGATGCAACATGAGAGCATTTTTTGCATCCAAAATATGTGTGAACACCATGTGAAAAACAAGAGAGTTGCTGAGGATTTGAATAACGCAGGGCAGTACAACTCTCCTTGTTCCCAGGTGTACACCTTGCCATGTGCATTGGAATGCAAAAAATTTTGTATCTACCAGCAGGGACACATACACAGAGCACTTAAAAGTGCAAATGTTGCTCTGCCACACAAAGGGAATGAGCAATTGCGCAAAGTTTTTACCAAAGGAGGATGTTGGAATGGCAATAAGTTATTCAACATATGCAAAGACATAAAAATATCCCATGTGCAGAGAACTCAAGTACTCCTGTGCCCTTTACCAAAGCCTGACCTCAAGATCAAGAATGCACATATATACACTAAGGTGCTCATAGCAGTACAAATGTTTATTTGATTGTGAGCAGCGAATGTGTGTGTGTGTGCGTGTGTGTGTGTGTGTCTTTGTGTGTCTGTGTGTGTGTTTGTGTGTGTGTGTGTGTGTGTGTGTGTGTGTGTGTGTGTGTGTGTGTGTGTGTGTGTGTGTGCGTGTGCGCGCGCGCGCACTGTTTGAGTGTGCACAACTTGCAAATAATCTTACAGGAGAAAAACTGTCATGCGTGTACTAGCTTGTAGAATTGCTCAGTAAGACAGCCGGGTCAAAACGTGAACAGCCCGGTAGCTCACCAGTTGTGCTTGCTACAGGCTCTTCCTGGCTCTCTGCTGCTGCAAGCACCTCTAAGATGTGCTTCTGGACATCAATGCTGTCCCTGCTGGCCTGTGAGTATTGGACCACAAGGGGACAACTTATTGACCAGTCTACTCGAGATGCGTGCAAGGTATGTACACACATACTTGCCTGGGTGCCAAATTGGGAATCGTACAAGTTCTCCATTTGTTTGTCTTTGCCTTCATATAAAGCTTTCGTAAGAAAATCTGTCCGTTTCACTACTGCAGAATTTAGCAGAGAAAGGGCAAAAATATTGTTATCTCGTAATTCATTTGGAAAATTTGGCAATGAGAAACTCAGCCGGGGGCACCCAAACTTGCCCGCGCCGCCAGTTCCTGGCCCCAATGGTCAAGCAGGCCAAGATAAGGAGGCCAACCTTCCTAAATGCACCCCCCAAGGTGTGATCTCCATAAAGTATGCAGGGTCTGCTGGATTGAAGTGCAGTGTCAACACAAATTAGAGTCTGTGCAAGTGGCTTTGAACAATGCCTGCAGATATATGTTGTCGCATTCAGGCATTCCGATCAGGCGCTTCCAGCCTGCTCATGAGCTTGGAGAATGGTGCTTCTTCAAGCACTGCTTCCGTGTTCGGCAAGCCACTAAAGGAGGCTGAAAGAGCAGACTTACGGCAGCTGTTGATAAGAACTGATTTGCTCAGTGACCACGCGCATGGAGGCTACGAGCCCATGCAGGAGAGCTTGCTGCGCTTCCTTCAGGTCAGTAGTTCCACGTTAAACCATCCAATTGTCGTTCTCACTTCTGCAAAGGGAATTCCGTTCTGCAGCCCATGATGTTAACACGTCATCACAATGGCCCTAAGAACGCAGGATGCAGTCACTCATAAAGAGCATGACCTGGGCCTGGTGCACGGCGCGATGGTGCTCGTGGAGCAGCTGCACAAGCTCAATAAAGGTAGGTGCTGCATGAACTTTGGATCTAGGACAGGTACGAAAGTGCCTTAGAAAAATGACATCATTTATCTGGTATACACGCTACAGGCTGGCATGGACGTCCATCCCCTTCAGAGGTCTCCCCTTCAGATATGCGCCAACGCTGGCAGCTTGTTGTGGGCGCGGATGTTGGAGCTGTTCAGTAAGCAGTTTGCTCTTCTCGTGACAGTTGTCCTTTTTGTGCATCATGGAGAGCCCACGCCTCCATCCTTTCTGCTAACTGCAGGTACATCCCGGTTAAGGAAGAGCTTCAGGTGAGGTTGCATGCATGCTTAACAAAACTCCTTGTACATCTTCCCCTTAAAAGTCATTTCAAGCACCTGCAGGTTGCTGAGGATGGAGCAACATTCTCTCTGGACGGAGATCTGACTCCTGTGGTTGGCCTCTTCACTAGTTTCAGTGGTGACAGCAGGCACGTTGAACTTGGGAAAATTGCTTGCAAAATATAAGGAGAAGATCTGTGATCTGTTTACAACACGCACACACACACAGACATCACACACCACACAAGCACACACACACAAACGTACACACACCACACAAACACTCACAGGCATACACACTGCCAACCTTGACGTACAAATTGTGCACGCACGACAATTTCAGGTGGCTTTCCCATGGACATCTGAGCTACCAAGTTCGACGCGTTCACATTGAGGTGTGTTCACGACAATCAGCGTTTCATTCCTTTTTAAACCAGATCCTTAATATTTGCCATAATCAGCGCTAAGCAAATAGTCCTTATACACAATGACAAAAAATGTCACACAACAGAATGTCAGCTTTGATGCAGAGCTGTGCAGGCACAATTATCACGGACCAATACATCCAACTGCAGCCTGGCAGCTGATTGGAAGGTTCCGGGTCATACTTACGAGCAGCTTGGTGCATGCAAAATTAGCTGATGTCTCTGACCTGACACCATTCCCCACTGTTGTACCATACAAAGAGTGGAATATCAACTGCTCTGTCATTTGTCCTGATTTGCAGATCCGTAGGCCTACCGAGCTAGCTCGCATGATCAAAGCATGGAAAGTGCGCAATTCCACAGGAAGAGAACTATCGCCTGGGAACAGGCCAAACATCTCCAAATCTTGCAGTCAGGGTGCGTGCACTCAGGCATAGTTTTTGACAACCAGAGGATGCAAATTTGCATTGTGAAATTGTTCAATCAAGGCGTGGATGCAGATGTGGGCATGCATTAACAACATGCTTACTTGCAGACGAGCTTCTTTTTGCCTAAGCCACAGGCAGGTCCCAGCTCTGGTAATAAAGATCATTTATTTCATAAATCCACTTTTTGCAATTCATTGTTGTCTCCCTGCTGGCTGTCCATGCAGATCTTGATGCCCCTGCGTTGTCCATCCCTCTACCTTTCTTTCCTTCAAACGAGCTTTACATTTTTGCGAGGTGAGCATTGCTGCTTCATTAATGCCTGATGCTGTACTAACGTTTTGGTTTGGGTGCATACATATCTTTCCTTAACCTGAGTCTGCTTTTTTGAAGTTCAGAAAAAGAAAACCGCTCTACCTTGCTTGCACCATTTTTGTACTTCATGTTGTACTGCATATTTTCTGCATGGTGATCCCTTCATTTGCCTCAGGTTCTTCCCTCTCTCACATGTTGTTCCCCAACCGTGTGCAGCAACGGCAAAGTAGCGTGCTCTCGTAGCAAACTGGGCGGCCTCATCTTGCTGGCAAAAACGACAGTCTAGTTTCAGGCCAAAAAGTCATGTCCCAGAGTGGTCCTGCAGTGCATTTCCCACAGCCAAATACCCGAGGACTCCATTTTACCTAAATTTTATCTTGCTGCCTTACGATCCACACAGATAGGAGCTGTTTTGTACTGTATCCAAGGGATGGACAGCCAGTAGGTTGGCCGATTGCTTTTTTAAAGCAAGCTCAAACAACGAGCCAGCCGCTGATGTTATTCATAATGCTGATCTAGCATGGCAGACCAAGGATATGATGGCCATGCAATAAATGTACAGTGAGGGGCTGAGTTGGTTCTGTCGGATTCAAGCTTTGCGGAGTATTTATCAAATCTTTCATGGATATCGTCAAGAGGCTTTCCCTTTATTTCCATGTAGGAGTGCTTTGCAGCCCAGAGCCAATGAAAGATAAGAAAAGAAACGAAAAGGAAGGGAAAGTAACGCCAGCCAAAAAAAGGCCGCGTGCACTAATGAAAGGTTCCCTTATTAAAAGCTAGCAAGGATCCCACCTAGGGGCCCTCAAACCTAAATAGGACACAGCAAGCCTAGGAGAAAGCCAGAAATAGAGCTGACTGGGCTCTGGAGGATTTCCGGCCATGCTCCTGGACGCCCGAACTCTCCTTCTCCCGCTCTCCACCGTCCTCCCTCAGGGTTGTTGGGAGGCTCCCCAGAAGCCCAATGAAAGTGAAGAGCATGTCCGGTGTTAATTGTCTCTGGATGGCAATGTAACTCGATTTAATTGCTTATGAATTAGCCTCTTCAAGGCAAGTTGCCTGGTTGGACCCCAGTGAACCAGAGACTTTATGGTGCAGAAAAGCAAACAATTTACGTAGGCAGTGGGAACTTTCTTTACATAGATAACTTATCTTTGAAAGTGTAAGGGAACACATTGGCTCAAAGGAGCCGCATGTCCCCTCCACCACATCGCTACAGAAACAGGGGCTGGTGGGGCTTTGGAGGGTTACTGACAGGACTTGGCACCAGAACCTGGCAGTAAGAAGTATTCTTTTTTCAATAACGCGCCTAGTGGTTACAAGTTTGTGGGCACACTTAACATAATGGGCATAAATGTTACAGGCAAGTTTGGTGGCACGTTGGTCACGCAGGTAAAGTCACAGTTGTTTAAACTGATTGAGGGTGTGTTAAGTGTAGCAGTTCCAAACAACACCCAGAGTGATGGTGTGGAGAGTCGCGACTTTGCACTAATGAGTTTGCAGAGCTCTGCATGCTGCCGCTGCGCTGCCTCCGACAGTCATCCAGGCCTCATGTCTTCACGGTACTTAATTTCCATCAAGTGTACATGCCGCTGGCTTGCATCCAGTTGATGAGGTTGTCTCACGTGGTAAGCTGTGCTGGTCCTCAACGTGGCTCCATCATGATGCCTGCTTCGTAATACATGGTGTGAGCAGGAGGAGGAGGAGGAGGAAGAAAAAATAGAAGAAGTGGGTCTAACATTGGGTCTGGCATCTCTAATTGTGCTGTGCCTTCCTACCTCTTCAAACCCATGATTCCTATTCAAACCAGACGCAACTCCAGCCGCCCTGATGCGATCTTGGTCACTCCTCACCCCACTAACCCAAACAGGCCACCCACTCCATCCTCACACAGATTATTGCGCAGTACGGGGAGTGACACAACTCCAGCCCATCCACTTGATAGGAATTAAATTCTATGAAGATACGAGGCCTAGTGCCCAGCTAGAAGCCTCACAGCAACAACACAGTGAACTGCGCAAACAACTCCAAGGTGCAGAGATTACTATCCACCCAATCCTCCTGGGTGTGGGCGGAATCATTTACACTGCCCATATTCTTGATCAATTGACAAAATTAGGGATTGACTCACAGAGATCTGAAACACTCAGTAAGGCTTGCAAGAAAACTCCATGCCCATTCTGTACAATTTGCACACAAGCTTACCTCTACCAGGCGTGCCATTGAAAATAAAAAACACTCATCATAACACTGGTGCCCTGGAGCAGCGTGCTGCCAGAAACTCACCTGATCCACGTTAATTCCCCTCTCATCTTCAAGTTGAGAAGTTCTGATGAGGGAGACTCACGGCTCTTTGAGCCAATGTGTCTCTCTTTCCTTAATTGATGTAGGGAGAGTTTTCTCTGCCTACGTGGCTTTTTCTTTTTCTTTTCTTTTCTGGCATTGTAGGAGGTAACTAGGATAGCATCAGGACGGCTGGAGATGAGTCTAAGTTTCACGTGACAATTATGAGGAAAGAGGTAAAGGGGTACAGTTCTGTCCAAGGCTGTAGAAAGGAAAGAAAAACTACAAGGCATAGGAAACTCTCCCTACATCAATTAAGGAAAAGGAGACACATTGGCTCAGAAGAGCCGTGAGTCTCCTCCACCGCAAAGCTGCAAAGGAGAAAAAGCTAATGGGGATCTGGAAGGTTACTGGAAGCACCCGGCTCCAGAACCTGGCTGTGAGAAGCATCGCTATTTTCCATAGCACATCTAGTGGTAACAAGCCTGTTAGCATACTGAACAGAATGGGCATGGAGTGTTTTAGGAAGTTTATGGGCCCGTTGATGGTCCAGTCTAAGTTGTTTAAACTGGTTCAAGGTATGATCAGTGTAGCAGGTCCCACCAACATCCAGAAGGACGGTGTGGAGAGTCGCAACTTTGGCACTAATGAATTTGCTGAGGTCTGTATGCTGCCGCTGTGCCGTCTCTACATGTTGTCCAAGCCTCGTGTCTTCACAGTACTTAATTTCAATCAAGTGCACGTGCCTCTGGTTAAAGGAAAGAAAGGAAAGACTTACGCTTGCTGTTCGGCCGCGTGCATTAAGGAAAGACCCACCCGTTGACTCCCACCATTGACTCCCACCGATAGAGGGCATCTTTTTCTCCACCCCAGCCACAAGGATTTGATCCGAGGACCTCCTCCTTGCTGTTGCCCTCCTCGCGCTTGACCAGGGCTCTGTAAAATGACGGTGCTGCTGGTTTACATGAAGTTGGTGGGGCTGTCTCACGCAGTTGGCTCGTGTGATCCTCCGAGGACCCGAGGACCTCCAAGGACAGAGTCTGTGTTGGGTTGTGTCTGCTGCGTAATGCATGGTGTGAGCGGTTGAAAGAAGGAGAAGAAGGGGTGGGTTTGGCTTTTATAGGGAGTAATTGGTATAGCATCAGGACGACTGGATGTGACCACCACAACAGCTGGGTCCCATGGGTAGCTGCCCTGAAAGCACTTCCAGCACTAATCAAAGGATTTGGGCCAGTTTGAGCAGAGGGATGGAATACTTTTTCTAGAATTGTGCGCGGGGTGGCACTATGAGTTACCGCACGCTGGACTAGTGGATCTCCTGTCAGAGGTGCTGCAGTACCACTTGGGCGCAGCAACCCGCCTCCTGAGCAGCTCATGTCACAAGGTGCTGAGTTCCAATGGATGCCTGCTCCTGATGAGATCAAACTGCCTGATGCAACTGCATTATATCCTGCTGCCTGTCATTACATGCGAAAGGTTGAATCCCCGGACCTCCCCTGGTTTTAGTGCCGTTGCTGCCCCCTTTATTAAGCATGCTGAGAAGAGAGTACCGGCTGTGAATGGTAGAGGAACTGAGAGGTTCAATATTCTGACGCCTTATGCTGCTCGTTTGTTTGCTGCCATAATGAAGGAGGCTGAAATTCCCGCTTGCTGGAAGGCAGCTAAATTTATACCCCTACTTGGGGTGTAAATAGTCACAAGAAGAAATCACTGCTAGACCCTGCAAATTATTGTGTGCTTGCCGTGAGTGACATAATGTCTGGATGTATGCAAATGTTCTCAGAGATGTAGTTACAAGTGATGCAGAGACAAGAACAAAATTTCAGACACACAATATGTTTTTTATCCAGGCCTTAATACTCTGCAGCCAATTTCTAATTTGCGTCATCTGCAGCATGCAGCACAGGTTCAGCGCCCTCGTGCATCTCCCAGGCTGCATGCAGTATTCATTGATTTCAAGCAAACGTACAAGACAATACCTAGGGCACTGCTGAGCAGAATGGGCTCATCTCCAGCATATTCGCATACCAGCCTGCTTACTAGCCATCCTTAAAAATGTCTATGACAATGATGAGTACGTCGGAAAGTGTGGATTTTCTGATCCCAACCTGATTCAGGAAATAAGTGACCTGAATCAGTTCTTTTGGCTGAACTGATTCAGCTCGTCAATCAGAGTGGGTGTTGTCTGAATCAGGTCCTTATCAGAAGTATTTGGCAACGGCCCTCAGAGGTCTCGTTTTCAGAGGATAACTGATTCAGGTGAAATTCAGCATGGTTTGCACCTGGATCAGGACGACCTGATGACCTGATTCAGGTTGTTGCTCAGGTTGTCTGGATCTGAAGTGATCTGAATCAGTTCTTCGGACTGGACTGATTCAGCTTGTCAATCAGAATGGATCTAGCCTGAATCGGGTCCGGCTCAGAAGTATTTGGCAATGACCCTCAGAGGTGTGCTTTTTTACAGGAAAACTGATTCAGGTCAATTTTAGCATGGTTTGCACCTGAATCAGGCCTGACCTGATAACCTGGTTCAGGTAGTTGCTCAGGCTGTCTGGACCTGAAACAAAACTCCCTAGCCTGCAAGCCCATCCAAGAGCTTTTTGCAATTTTGATATGAGGTGATGTACATGGCACTTAAGCTCACATGTTCCGCAAGTTGGTGATGGCATGCTGACGCCATTTACACGGTAAAGTCCCTTAAAGTACATTGTCAATAATCTACACACACCGAGAGAGCTTCTAATAACATGTGGAATTAAATGCATGCGAAGTAGATTCGAAACAATAGCAGAAGTGGCACCTCAGGCTAATTCAATAGATTGCCTCACCAGCCTGCAATAACATGTAAAGTTGCCTAAAGTTCCTAACCCAACGTAAACGCAAATGTACAGATGCAGTGTGCACAATTGAGTTTTAGAAATCCCCAATGACACGTGCAGCAGCAGCAGCAGCAGCAGCAGCAGCAGCAGCAGAAGATTTGTGTAACGTATATGTGTCTCATCAATTCATAAGAGGCAAGTACAGTCAACTTGTTCGTCCTTTTCCTCGTCCTTAAAAACTGAGAGGTATATATGATTATAAATCCAGGCATTGCCACCTTGCCTGGATTCTTCACACACCATTCCGATATTCTTTCGACCAAGATGTATAGCTGCTCATTGCAGCCATCTTCCCTCTTTGCCCTCTTCTTCGCCTCCCCGAACTTCAACAGCCTTAGTGTGTATACCTGCACCCAAGGAACACCAGTTTCCGCACGTGAGCATGGACCTGTGTTGCTCTGACTAGCTTGCTGCAATTGATTGTGCAAACGGAGTGCTTTTCGAGCAAAGAATTTGGAGCAGGTAGGAGATGCATGCAAGAGACAAGCATCCTCATTCCCAATAAAAAGCACGTACTGCTGTAGAGGCACTTTGCCACGGAAGTATGTGCCCAGGTTTCCAACATTAAGGATGGGATGACAGCTCGTAAATTGCTACCAGCCTCCCTTTCTTATTACATTTAGGTGTAACTCAGAACAGGCTCGGATGTTTCCAATCAAAGCAGCGGCATTTAAGGGTTTTGGTGTGTCTCTGTTTGTGGAAGGGAAAGGTTTCTATATCCCTTGGATGGAATTAGGCATGCAACAGGCTCTGAGACTTTATTTTTGGTTGCAGACTGGACAAAATAAAACCATGCTACTGGAAAGCTTTCCCTGATTCAGGTGCAAACACATCCGAATCAGGTCTGCATCAGAACTGATTCAGACCTCCAGAAAATCTGTGCACCTTGGCTGAGACAAGCCAGTTTTGAATCAGATATGTCTCAAACTGATTCAGGTCTGAATCAGGTGCAGATCAGATCTCACTTCTGATTCAGGTGCACATCAGAATCAGCTGGCCCGAATCAGGTCCTGATCAGACCAAACCACACTTTCCGACGTATGTATTGATAGATGGCTTTAAGCGAGCCCAGGTGCATCCTAGATTAGGGGTAAAACAAGGCCGCCCATTGTCTCCTTTACTGTTTCCCCTCTACATTAATGATGTTGACTGCTTAGCTAATAACATGCAAGGTGCAGTCATGCAGGTGCAAGTGACGTTCGAGTTACGCATATGCTGTATGCAGATGACCTATGCCTTACTGCCAATCACCCAACTAAGCTTCAAATCATTCCTGATAGGTTGCAAGGGTATGCACAGAGGAAGGGATTAATTATCAATGTGTCAAAGTCTGAAGTGGTGCACTTTAACTCAAAGGGCAATAACGTACCCATTCCTGCGCTAGGTGGAGCACAGCTTGTGCATGTTGAGTCTTTCAAGTATGTAGGTATGCTCTTTACAAAGCACATGAAGTCTTCCTCCTCCTCTGAACATATGTGTGCACCTTTCTTGGCTGGATGTCGTTGCGTGAGACAACTTGTGTGTGATTACAAGCTTGCAGATCGGCCTCATACTATGCTATGGTTGACTAGGGCATTTACTCTTCCAGCATGTATGTATGATAGTTAAATTTGAAGCACTAGGTTTATCAGACCAGGGGTTGAGATGGGCTGTCCTTTGCAAATTGTGCATCTGCCACAGTGTGCTTGTTGAAGCGTATCCTTGAAGTAAAGCACACTACACCCAATTGGTCTGTGCTGCATGAATGTGGGTTTGAGCCATTGCAGTTTTATTGGTTTCGCTCAGCTGTCAGATTCTATAATGCCTCGCTCACCTGCAATAGCATAACTCTCCGTAAGGTGCTTGCAGCAGGTGTTGCATGAGTAGTGCTTCTCCAAAATGTAGGGCTTCAGAATTTTTTTATCTGCTTTTGAAGGACTGGATAGACGGAACAGTTTTGCACAATGCGTTTACTCAGGCCAGCCAATTAACATTAAGGACTTTGTGGTCGATGTAAAGAAGAGGCATAGGAGTCTGTGGCCAACTGAGGATCAGGCTGTGCATGATGGACATCCCAACAAATTAGATGACAATTTCCACCAGCACCTCCCCTCAGGCCGCCTCCCCAGCCCTGGCAAGCCCTTCCTACACCTCAATGCAGGCCGACTGGGGCAGCAGCTCAAGCAGCTACTCAAGCCTCCTACGCCATCATCATCAGCAGCAGCAGCAAGGCCAGCAGCACAAGCACCTACTTTGCCTGCCCCACCACCAGCACAAACAGCAGCAGCAGGAATGACAGCAGCAGGAGCGACAGCAGCTGCAGCAAGAGGGGCCCCAGTCACTCCCAACAAGCGGACGCGCACCAGCCAAGAGCCCAACCCTGTCCAGCACCAACACTGCCCTCCCCCAGCAGCAGGAGCAGCAACACCAGTATGCATGCATGCAGGTACCTTTGGAGGAGTCATGAGGCAAAAACAAACTGCAGACCAAGAGACTCGAGTTCGAGCACACAAGGCTGCGCAGGCAAAAAAAAGCAAAATGGGTCCCTAATAGGAGGTATGGGGGAGTGTATGGGGGTCCTCAAGGGCCGTCCATACCTCTTGTTATGTCTTGGAGAGACTACAGAGGGTACTTACCTGCTGAAGAGATTCAAGCAAGGCAATCCAACTGATACCTTATCTTGACATGTGCACTCACCAGGCTGTATCGGCGGTTACCCTTCTTGCAGCATTGCAATGCATCTGTAACAGTGGATGCTGAGAACTGAAGTACAGAGCATCACATAAACACATTTGTCATGGCCACTTGGACCTTTTCCAGAGCGATGCTGTTCTCAAACTTTCTGCGCCTCTTGTGGAAAGTGTGTTTCCCTGACGCATGTTAATGCCAACGCAGACTTTGTGGTTCCAGAGTGTATTGAGTGTAGGCCAGAATGTACTTCATGGTTCTCCAGCTTGACCTTGCCCATTTCGTAATTGATTCGTGTGTTGAACGTTACGTTGAGCACTTTGAATGAGCAAAGCCACACGTATCTTGCATTTGCAAAACACAGCACTTGAACAAAATGGAAACAAGCACAGCATGGCATACAGCAGTTTTCTTTTTAAACTTGTAGAAGCTTGTTTACTTGTTAATCTTGTGATAGCTGGTTGAGAATGTTTCACCAGCGACTGATCAGCCAGATATTCAGGCTGTAGGTTAACCACCCTTGCTGTTTTCAATTTACTTGAACGACATTGACTGTCTGGCTGAAGGGGTGCAGGGTGCGCTCACCGGTATTCCCAATTTCATGGTGACTCACTTACTGTTCGCTGATGACCTCTCTCTCATGTCCAATGCCCATACCCACGTGCAGACCATGCTAAACAAATTGAGAGCTGATGTTGAAAGGAAGTCGCTGACTGTCAACACATTGAAATCTGAGGTGATGTGCTTCAATTCCAGGTCTGATAATCTGCCCCCACTGTACTTTGATGGTACGCAGCTCCCCTACACAGAAACTTTCAAATATCTCGGCATGGTGTGTGACAAAACAATCAATCTGGATGTTGCGGCCGATGCAGCGTTGAGACCATTCACAGCTGGTACTTTCCGAGTCAAAAAGTTTGTTCAGGAGCACGACCTTGCCAACAGATTACACGCCCAGATTTGGCTCCTCAAGACGTACGCAATCCCTGCTGGCATGTATGCAAGTCAGATCTGGGCTACCCCTTACCTTTGGCAAGGCAAAGAGATGGACAATCCCATACAGAAGTGGCTACTAACAGTGCTTAAAAAAACTTTGGGGGTCAGGGACACTACTCCCTCTTGGTGCATCATGCGGGAATGTGGTCTGGAGCCCTTACAATTCAACTGGTTCCGAGCAGCAATGCGTTTTTACAACTCCCTGACCGATGCAACAGCTCCAAATACATGTTCCTTGACCTCCCCCACGATGTCATTTGCAGCGTGGCTCGGTTTAGACTCCGCATTCACACCCTTCGCTATGAGACAGCAACTTGGAATCACAGCTCTTCCCCAAACTGCGACCTTTGTGAGGCTGATGATGATGTCCAGGATGAACAACATGTCCTCTTCCATTGCACACATCCCCAGGTGGTCTCTCTCTGCAGGAAATATGCTCCCTTGTTCTCACAGGCAGAATCTCATGATGTGTCTGCTTTTTTGAACCAGAACAACAACAAACTTCCTTATTTCCTTCATGAATTGATTGCCTTTTATGAGCAGGCTAGCAGTCGCACTTCTTGACTGAAGGCCTTATCCTTGTAAATCTTGTAGGTCAACCAATGTAAAACCCTGTTTCCCTGACACTGCAGCTTTATGGAGTTTTTGTGCATGACTTTGCATGCTTGTTTCATTTAGAGTGACTGTATGTTTTTTTGCAGTTGACCATTCTGAACTCAATTCAAGGCTTTTAGTCGACATTTACACATTATTGGTTTGGCTTGGTTACAGGCACCTTTTGCTTCAGCTAAGCTGCCCTTGAAGGCAGGTACAGTTATGTAACCCTATCCAATCCTATCCAACAAATTAGCCAAGTATCACAACTGGGTGGCACTTCCACTCAGGCATAATTTTGCTTTTGGCACCTTGCTGATATGGATGAGTCTTGTTGGTCTGCTCATGTATCTAAGTCATTTAATGGCATGCGCAATGAGGAGGTGTTTAAACGGAAATTACTGAGTGCTTCCAAGATACCCATGCAGGATTTTTAGGGGATTTGAGGTACAGACAGCAGAAGGTTTGGAGGGAAGCAGACGCCCTAAGTCCCCGAGAGGTGAACAGAAAAGCAGTGACTTACCATCATTGGTGTGGAGTACCTTTGAATCAAACAGGACGCACACCCTTCTGTATCCCATCATATTTGTTTAAGGATCTGGATAAAGGAGTCATGAGGAATGTGAGTAGGTTTAGGCTTCGTGCCCACTGCTTGAAGGTCGAGTCCTGTAAATGGTTGGGTGGTTTAAATATTTGTGATAAGTGGGGATGTGCTGAAGTCCAGGACGAGAAACATGTTCTTTTCTACTGCAATTGCTATGAGTTGTGTGAGCTGCGCAGAAAATACAAGGACCTGTTCATTGATCTTTTTAAACCGTTACACACTTTTGCCCAGCTTCCAAACACTGATTTTGTTCCTTTCTTGGCGAGCTTTCACGTTGTGACTAATCTTGAGGTCAATGTTTTTCTAAATCAAGACTCGCACAGATTTTCAAAATTTTTGTCTGAACTGGTTTCAATTTTTGATGCTGGATGAGAATGTATCACCAGCAGCCGATCAGCCAGATTTTCGGGCTGTAGGCCAACCCCTTGTAACCCTTTAACCCTTTGCTTTTGGCACGCCCCTCCATGTTCCTAGGTATCTTCACCTCGAATTAGGAAGGTACATGCAGCGGAGCATTACGTGCTTCAGATTGCATGCTCACAAGTTGAGAGTTGAAACTTCTCTTTGGCAAGGGCATTCACCTCTCTGTGATCTGTGTAGCTCGGTTGAGTTACTAGGTTGAGTTACAAAGTGAAAAACATGTTATCTTCTGCTGCTCTTGGCCTCTTGGACCTTTTTTCTGAGCGGTGCTGTTCTCAAACTTTCTGTGCTTCTTGTGGAAACAAAAAAGTGTATTTTCCTAACATTACAGCCGTATGGAGTTTTTGTGCATGACTTTGCGTGCTTGTTTCATTTAGAGTGACAGTGTGTGACTTTTGACAGTTGACACTTCTGAACTCAGCTCAAGGCTTTCAGTTGACATTCACACAAGTTTGGTTTGGTTACAGTCACCTTTTGCTTCAGCCAAGCTGTCCTTGTAGGCAGGTACAGCTATGTAACCCTATCCTATCCTTCTGCTGCTCTTGCAACTTCCTGTGTTGCCTTAGAAGAAAATTTGCGCACCTTTTTGCTGCATGGTTTGCACACAGAGTAGTATTAGTCGACACAGGCCCTTTCTATTTTTCTTTTTGAGCTCGTTTTGAGGATGTCTTCTCTTTTTCCCAAAACCTAGATAACTCATTATTGTGAAACATATCGTTTTATCAACGAATTTATGTATTTTTTTTAACACCAAGCACTCAACTATCTGGCTTAAGGTTAGGTTCCCTAAAGTAATGTAACGAAATTGTTTCTCGAATTGTCTGCTCAATCAAAACAACTGACCTTTTCCTTTTCAAGAGTCCCTTATTTGAATAGGCAAGAAGAGATTTGCGGCTCATTAACTGTCTTCAGATAAATAAACTATCACAGTCATCAGGCACAGACATCCAAAAAGGTCTGACATCCTCTATGGAGCAGAAGCCAGTTCCTCCCGCATTGTTGAAACAGTATGCAATTGATCCTAAATACGCAGTCCATAAATCCTGCAGTTTTAAGCAAACAGCCCTATGGTAAAGGATGCACAGCACTGCAATGGGGATGGACAGCTGGGTATTGCATCAAAATTAAATTCACATTACTTGTTTTGCTTCGGGTTCGATGTGCCAAGGAGGCGATGCCAGTGGGTGGGTCTAAAGCGCATTCTCTCAGTGCCCATGTTCGCATGTGTGAAGCCATGTCACGTGAGCGCACAAGCATTAGGGTTTTAGGGTTTTTGCGTTGCGCGTAAAGCGTCATATGTCATGCCCACAGATGGCGCTGATGAGAAACATGACTAACAATTCACGGTAGCCTGGTCATGCTTTTCACCAAGACCCCCCACCCAAGGCATTAGCCTCTGAGTGCACACTTCTTCATCATCAGCTCAGTGCTTGCCAGGGAATCCAACCATGCAGGTATTGTTGATAAGCTCAAGGGGGCATGTGTAGAAAGAGTGAAAACATTTTTTAACTCACAACTCATTTCTAAAACTGAAAATTTATTTCTCGCCGGGCACGCTTGTGTCGGGAGTGTTGGGGCCAATCGCGCAAGCACCACCTTCACGGCCAATCAGGTGGCTCACGCAGTCACGCTCCTGAATCAACTCCTCCTCAGCAGCCTGCAAACAATGTATGTGATGGTGTGTGATGGTGCGTGCGTGCATGCGTGTGTGTGTATGCGCGCGCATGCATTCACCTCACATGTTTGCGCAGGGAAGCATGCATGTACAAGCAGCGCAGAAGCCAAGCCCATGGAATCCAGTGTAACTGAAGCAGTGCCCTGCTGGTACATCAATCAAGTGCTTTTTGTTGTGTGATGACATGGCAGAGGCTGCGCCAGAAGGCTGTACCATCAGGACAATTGTTTGCTTTAAGAAGCAGTGAGGGAACAACAAAAGTGTCAACACACCTTGATCTTCATGCGGAGCCAGTCGTCAATAATGAAGTCATTGCAGATTTCATAGTCACCGTCACCCTTGGACCTGCAAGGTTTCAAAGGAAGGGGGATGGCGGCTCAGTCCCTTGGCAGGAGCACAAGCTTTTGAATGCTGTCCCTCCCTGGTCATGCTGTTGCTCTCTTGCTCTTCACCTCACCAACAATGAACGTAAGGGCCTCCCTTGATGCCAGACACCCATCAGTATGGTGGGGCCAAAGATTCATGTACTTACTCATGCCCCCCTTTGCATGCATTTCCCCCTGAGACTTACGCCCCCCCACCCCCTCTCTCAACTCACCTGCAGGGGAAGGAGAAGTTCAGGCCCTCCTGGATGCCGTACAGGTTACCGTCAGAGCAGACGCCTGAGGAGAAGCAGTCGCCAGGGGGGGTGGGGGTGATGAGGGAGCGGATGCTGTCAGCCACTGACACGGCTGTGGAAGCAGCGCTGCTGCGGCCCCACTTCTTGATCAGGGCACCACCACGCATGGCCACCTTGGGAGTGAACTGGTCCTTGAACCACCTGCGCATGTGCATGGGCACCAACTTGACAACTGCGTCCAAGCCCGTGCATTTCAAAAGATGCATGCATGTGTGTGTTGTGTGTGTTACGTGTGTGTGCGCTCCGCAGCAATGTTTCAATGAGGAAAGGGCATGCAACATCCCATCCGCCCCTGCTCCGAAATAATTCTGAGGCCTGGAATGTTACTCGCTGCTGAAACTCCCAGGGCCGATGGGCCGAACCCCACTCTCCACCAAGCCTTACGAGCACAGCCATGCCACAAGGGAGCAAAAGGGGCCATGCACGGGGGGAGGGAAAGCACGCTGCACTCACTGGTTGTCGCGGATGACGTTCATGGCGGGCAGGCCACCGATCTTGGCGTTCAGGAAATCAGGCACCTACATGAGCACACAAGCAGAGTAAACACAATTTTCCTCCTCACTAAATTGGAGCAGAGGGATGGACTGAGAAGATTGCAACACTTGCACGATGTATGCATGCACTCATACAATGTGCAAGCAATTGATCAGCTTATCTTGTTGTTCCTATCTAGATTAAGGCAAGGCACGTGCACACATTTACCAGCGCACGTGTGTATTGACATTTACATGCAAGGAAAAAAAATCAAGACAATCAGGATTGAATCCAGTTGTCAATGGCATTTACTTGGACACATCAGTGTGTTGGGAAGGAATTATATGCATGCATGCGCGCATGTGGGTGCGCACGATGCAGAGCTGCTCCTTTTATTCCTTGCTGGATCAGAGAATGCATATGCACATGCTGCATGCCTGGAAAGAAAGCAGCCACTGCTTAATGTACAAGTCAAGTGGGCGCCTGGTTACGTTGCTGCAGCAGGTACATTGGGTTATACGCCTAAACCCAAAATGGACTCGCTTCAACTCCCTTACTGGGAAGGGTCCGAGGAGTAGAGCTCTTAAAGCCACCCCAATGAACATCCTTGACTGCTCAGCCAAGCCACAGCGTTGCGCATTACCTTGTCCAAGGTAGTTAACGGTCTCGACAAGTTGGGCTGAGACAGTAAAGGACAAGGAGAAGCTGGCACAGTTCCTTTCGTTTTGGCATGCTCTTGCTGGCCATCCAGGCTGGATGTAGGTCAGCAGAGGAGAGTGCTGGATGCACCTCTTTTGAGCCAATAAGCCATTGAGCTGAAAAGAGTTGCATCCAGCACCACACCTAAAAACGGACAACAAGAGAGCATCATGAAACAAGACCGACTCCGGGGGTGTCTGAAGGTGCCTACATGGATGGTGCAGTGGTTGCCACACACGGCTACGATGCACTCGTTTATTATCAGTTATTATCTTATCATTCAATTATCATTCAATTATCATCCATGTCAAGCACCCACTAGTCACTGTACCTGACCATCCAACCACACGCGCCTACCTGCATCTCACCCTTACACCCACGGCAACCTTCAACCTCCTCATCCCCACTGCACTAAAAAAGCTCACCTGCACTCCACACCCATGCCGTTCAAAGCCCGCCTCACAAAAATTTGCATGTAACGGGAGAACAACAGACCAATGGCAGGGCATTCTGAAAGAGCTTACCTGGGTAGTGGAGTGGTTGCCCCACACAGCGACACGGCTGACACTGGTGTAGAACTTGCCAGCCTTCATGGCCAGCTGGGACTTGGCGCGGTTCTCATCCAGGCGGGTCAAGGCATGGAAGTTCCTGTGACAGCGCGGTGCCGTAAGCGTGAGTGCAAACATAATGGTCACGTTGAGTACAGGACACTGCACTGTTCCTAGGCTGATCAAACGGCGTACTTGACTGCAATGAGTCAGGACTTACTTGCGAGGCAGGTTGGGGGCGTTCTCCATGGCGATGAACGCATTGGTGCAGCAGGGGTTACCGACAACAACGACCTTGCAGTTGCGGTCAGCCACCTCATTCAGGGCGCGGCCCTGGGTCTGGAAGATCTGGCCGTTTTTCTGCAGGGGTCAGCGGTTGCATGGGGCATGTGCTCTTGAGATTACAGTCATCCAGATCTTTAGCTGTGTGGCTGGAGGCATTTCGTGCTCCCAGAGCAGCTGCTAGAAACCCATATCTGTGCACTGTTTACGGGTTGGCAAATTCAAGATCATGGCCTTCCTCAAGGCAGGCTCAAGGTGCAACAGTGTGCTGTAAGAGGAGGGCCTGGCAGGCGATGAGAATCACTGTAAGAACGGTCGGTGTGATCACAGAGGATGTACAGCAAAGGCCCTCAGCTAGCTTCCTTGACAAAGACTGGCCAGTCTGCGCCTGTTTGAGGTCATGGCTTCCAGAAGCAACCACCTCGCCTGCACTTTGCTTCACACAATAATCAAGCACGACCACCCCTGCTCCAAACAGGTGCTGGTGCTGATTTCAGCAGTCTACCGTGATGCTTTGTGAACATGATACAGTTTTCCCAAATGAGAGGAACCGTGCATGTTCACATTCGGGTGTCTATACACGGCGCTGAATCAGGGGATCATGCCTGTAACCTCACATATGCCGTCCGACACAGGTCTTAATCTTAAGACAAAAGGGCTGTGCCTTTTACCGGCAAAGCATCCAAACATGGCGCTGCTTCCTGCACAGACAGATCGTGCCTACTACCTGGATGAGGTCGGAGCGTTTAACGCCCGGGCTGCCAGTACACCCATGCAGTGAGGTGTTTTGATGCAGGCCTGTTGCTTCTACAATCTGTAATCAAGAACCTTCATCTAGAGGAGGTCGGAGCGCTGCCATGCCTTGGCCGTCAGTACATCCATGCGCTGTGTGCCACGATCAAAAGATATGCTTGATGCACGTGAGGTTGGAGTGCTGGCACACCAGGGCCTCCACTGCATTACTGTATTGGGTGCAATTTGATCCTAAAGGCCTGTTGTCTGTTATCTGCCTGCAGACCTGTTGATCAGAGCCTTTACCTGGATAAGATCGGAGCGCTCCATGCCAGGGCCACGTGGCTGTGCGCCCACCATGAGGGCCCAGTCAGCGCCGGCAAAGATCTCGTAGGGGTCGATGCCGATGGACACCTGCAGCGATGATGCGCGTGCATGTGCTGATGTGCATGATGTGCCAGAGCGATGCGGAAGGTGCACCGCCTACTAAATGACAACGCAGACCCTGGATGCATTCAGGATTGGACGTGCCCAGGCAGCAAGCTTTGCAGCTGGCTGCATGTATGAGGAACATACAGGAAAGAGAAAGTTGGGTCCAAGAAGTCGTCACGCATGCGGGGAGAGTCGAACGCTAAGCGGGCACTCCTGGTTATATCTCTTGGGTCCCATTCTTTAACTCGGCTGCTCTTCAGGCATCAACATGTTAAGTCATATATCGTATTGTACTTCATGACTTACCTCACGCAGCAGGGGGTAGAGGGAGTCCTCCAGCTCCATGGCCACACCCTCAAGAGCCTCGTAGGAACGCTCACTGCCCAGCAGCTGCAGAGCAATGGGCTGGTCCTTACCGTACACCTGCAGAGGTGAGCAGCAGCAGCAGCAGGGACAGCAAAAGTTCACGAGGATGGGCAGCTGAAACAAATGGTAGCTACAGTGGCTAATTTGAGAGTTTCACGCATGCATAGCAGCCCCCAGGATCTCTACTGACGTTGAAGACATGAAACATGCTTTTCTGTACAGCCCATTACACACTGCGTGCTGGTGCTGCTGCACTTCATGCCATGCCTTGCAGCCAGGGCACTTGCACTGCCACTTGGACTCAAACCGCTGGCAAGTCTTGTAGTCTGCGACATGCAATGCTGACATCAAAGGCTACAAGTCTTGCCAGCTGTAGGTGTTGCTACAGGTAGATCCGTATGTTGACACATACAAGCCCTGCCCGTGGTGCGGTTCTGAACCAAAAGCAACGGATGTGACATACTTCGAGACTTGCCAGTGGTAGGCTGTAGCGTAGGCAGTGGAAACCTCACAACAGCTGTGCACTACATTATTGTTCCTGTTTTTGTTTGCATGCACGATGATGAACGAAGAGCCACCAGCCCCACGTAGCACGCAGCTAGTCAGCGATGTTTGTGCCAGTGTTATGGAAGCTTATGAAAGAGCTCCCCAAAGAGCAACAGCTCACCTTCCTAACCAATCTGACATTAGCTAGGGCCGGGGCAGGAACGCAGGCTTCAGGAAAAAACAGGAGGCTGCACACATCTCTATTGAACCACCTCATGACTCCTTTGTCATAAAACAACTGGAATGTTAAGGGAGCTCACTGGAAGGCTGGGCACCCTCCTATTGTCAGGCAATAAACAGGCACATCAAAAACTTGTGCCTTCGCAGCTTCAAGCCCCCTGTTGCCAGCAACAGCGTACCTCGCCAGATGCCAGCCTGCAAAGCACAGGGTGGACCAATTGGGTTTGTCCTCACAATGGAGTGTGCCAAGCAGGCATGCGTGCGCAGGCAGAGGCCAGGTCA
The DNA here is from genome assembly GCA_914767535.2 of Dunaliella primolecta. Taxonomy (NCBI): domain Eukaryota; kingdom Viridiplantae; phylum Chlorophyta; class Chlorophyceae; order Chlamydomonadales; family Dunaliellaceae; genus Dunaliella; species Dunaliella primolecta. The sequence continues at coordinate 8,390,291 of OU611754.1, read as the reverse complement.
GTGAACAAGCACGACAAGCCCTGATGGAGCTGTTGACAGCACACGGCACAGGAAGCGGAAAACAGTTGCAGCAGGAGGCATTCAACGCATGCATATTTAGTGGCAGGTGATCATGGCATGTACTTACATGAACAGCAGGTGGTTGGCAATCATTCCGGATGCACCAGTGACGGCCACATTAATGGTCTTCTTCCAGTTTTTCATCATCTCCTTGTCCTCCTGTGAATCATGTGGAGAACAGCGCACACCTCTTGGTTAGCTTAGTTTATAAGACATTGCGCAAGCAAACTGTAATCACTTGTTCAAGTCGAAGGCGTTTTGCCCTTTTGTGCAACCCATGCACACAGGGGAAATCAGGATATTCTGCGTTGGCCCAGACCAGCACACGCAACAATCCACCAATGAAGCATGTTGCAGCAAGACAAGACGAGGCTTGAATTTCAGGTTGAAATGAACAATAAAAAACAAGCATGGAGCATTCCCGTGTGTCTGCGCAGGAATCAAGAGCTTGCCAGTCCAGGAAACCTTGCACACATGTGCTGCACAGTACCATGCATTGCTCTCAACACAGAGCCACACTGTAAAAGCCTCATCCATGCAGGAAAAACATTTCCACCCATCAACACTTGAGCAAGTGCACACACGCCTGGTGCGTGGTGGATCACAACACCCCTCCAACACACTCGTTAGACCAGCCATTCGCACGCGATGCTCCCACAGCACACTGCTACCGCAACCTAAACAGAATGCCCGGTAATAGCGGATGGCGGAGGCTACTTGTGGCAGCGCATGTGGGAGCAAGCTCCCCCTCATCATCATCGGAAATTTCCCCCGACATGGATACCTGTCCCTTCTGACGCAGGATCAGCACCACGACGCAGCCATTCGCTGCAGCCATGCCATTGCAGCACTTCACTCACGTTGTTCACGTCGTAGCTGAGCCGGAACACCCCGAACTGCTTCGCTGCCTTCTCGGGTGCATCCACGGCCCGCACGACGGAGCTGGCCCTCCTGGCTGCTGCGTTTGATCCGGCCTGTACCTTGCGCGCCACATTACCGCGGACGTTGAACGCGGGGGTGACAGTTGCCTGCTTCTGGGCAAGACCCACGTTCTTCTGCAGGTTCAGCTGCATCGTTGTCACAAGCAACGGGCAACTGTAAGGGAAATAGGATAAATATAAAAGTGGCAAAAGATAATGTCGAACGATATTGGCTCTGTGCTTGATCTCTTCGGAGGAGGAAGATGTCCGCCAAGGTGGCAAACAAATGTACAAATGAATGATTCAAGTCAAACTATGGAAATATGACTTTAATGAGAGGGAAAGGGACGCAACGATCCCTGTGAAGGGGTAGCCTTCGCTGCTCTCCGGCAGAAATCTGAAGGCTCCACATGGTGCTTGACTCAAGGAGGAGGGTTGGGTTGGCCCTTGAGAATCTTGAGGTGTGTTGCGCTTGGTTGCGTGCTTGCACCCTTCACTGACAGGTGGCTTTGACCTGGATGCAACTATGCGCTCAGCAAAAACACCTGCAACAGTGAGGTATGCTTGCATGATTCTGTCAAAATCCACTAATTCACACTTTATATCCTGCTTTGGCCTGCTCCAGCATGCGAGTTTGACCTGCACCTCCAGGATGCACGATGTATCTACTCTTCTTACATCAGGGCTGAGCTTGCGACATTTTCATCTTCAAGGAATAAATACATCAGTATCATGCAGGCCATGCATATGAGTGCGCCATTCCTTACACACTGCAATGATGGTCAACAATGAATGCACCAGCACAGGCTGGCATGTAGGAGGCATAAAATGAGGTACACTAGTTTCGTGGGTTTGAAAGGAAAATTTTTCATATGCTCAACATGAGCATGGGCTCTGATATTATAATTTCCATGGCTGGCTACACCGATAGGTGAGGGACTTGGAGGGGATGGCTTGGCACAGCCTGCAGCTGATGATCGAGCAGCAGCCACAGGGAAATGCTCTGGCCAGCCTAATCAGAGAAGTGCTTGGCGGTGAGTAATGGAAGTGTGAAGGCGCTTAGGAGGAGTCGAATTTGGGATCTTTGACAAAAATTTTGTAGGAATGAAGGCTATCAGGCCAGAGCTTGCGAACGAAGGTGTCGAGGACGTTGCAGTTTGCCTACCGCACACTTTGAAAAAGTTTCTTTTGTAAGCCTACTGCAATCTTTGATGTTAAGTGCTTGTCAATATGTACCCATGTTCGCCCAAAATGCCTCTGCAGGCCTGCCCTCATGCAGCAAACCTGCTGCCAAATCTCGGCTACAGCTTGCACAACAAGCCTTGGATCACCATGGTAACAAGGTGCGCCAGCATGCAAACGTGCACAGCAAGCCTTCCAAAGATCACCGTACAGCACCTTTCTGATAAGCCTTGGGGCACATGATCCACATGGTATAACAGCAGGCAGACGCATTTAGGGCTGCCCCCATGGATTCTTTTCACACATATTCCATGGAACCATGTTTTTTTTATACACACAAACAGCTGTCTAAGCAAGATCGTGTGTATGTGTGTGTGTGTGTTCGAAGCTGTGCGTTCATCACACACACTTTTTTCCAACGTCAGGCATCCCCTTAAGCTGCTGCATAATGCGTCAAAACTTTTTTCTGACACCATAAGCAATGCCAGCCTAGTATGCTCTTTTGAAGAGAATCTCACTTCAAAAAAGGGATTCTCTGCACGCAGTGACTCTCTGTTATCACTTGAACGCAAAAACTGTAGCTGAATCAATATTTTGTGTTTGCCAAACTATTTGCAGCTGCCTGTCTCCTTCATGCCCGAGGTGGTTCAGCTCATGCTGGCTTACATCCAGGTGAGAGCATCACAAGGGTATTGTAAGATGCCTGAGGTGGTATTGCAAGGGCGTTACAAGATGCCTGAGGTGGTGCAGCCAGCATGCTGGCTTACGCCCGGGTGATAGCACAAGTAAGGGGAAGTAGGGGCTCGTGTGGTGGTGCTTTTGCAATACGGTTTAATTTGTGAAGCTTGGTGGGGGAGGGATACTTTGAAAATCACAAGCGCAAAGCGCAAGCACAATGCACAAAGGGCAAGCGCAGAGCACGAAGCATGCAAAGCACAAAACGCAGAGCACGAGCACCAAGTGCAAGGGCAGAGCACAAGAGAGCAAAGCACAAGGCACAGAGCACAGAGCGCAAGGGCAGAGCACAAGCGCGCAAAGCGTGGACCAGAAAGAAAAGGAGTTTAGAAGGAAGAAGGCGAGCCAAATCGCACCAGAGTGTAAGATGCATGATCCTCTGGTTGTGTGTCGTGGTCCCTTGGCCCCATAGCAAAATGTGAACTGGTGGCTGAGCTTGTGCCGTTTATTCACCATCATTCCCAATGTTAAGCCTCTGCCTCACCACTATTTGTGGTTGGCGTGCACAGAGGCATCAGGAGCCTTTGCCTCACCACTATTCCAGTTGGCGTGCGCAGATGCATCAGGAGCCTCTGCTCATGCTGATCGCTGCTGCCTTTGATAGAGGCGCTCAATTTGCTCATTGCATGCCATAAGGTCAGCTACACCCCTAGACAGCATGGACAAGATAGCCCCCTGCACGCGCACGCACCCAGCACAGCCGCACCAGCTGCTGCATCCTCACACCTTGAATTAAACTCCGCACTGAAGCGCACCACTGCTGCTGTGCGTGTATGTGTGTGTGTGTGTGCGCGCGCCCAGGCCCAGTACAATGCTGTACACACCGAGGAGCTGGCCAAGCTGTGCAGCCTGACCATGGAGGCCCTGCTGCCGATGGTGGTGGAGGCCATGCAGAACCCCACTGCTGCTGCAGCAGCCGCAGCCCCGGCTCGCACACGCGCGCAGCTGGCAGCAGGCGCCCGAGCGGGCACGTGCAAGGTTGGCAGCAGTGGCACTGTGCAGGCGGCCAGGGGCTTGGAGCAGGGTGCTGTGGGGGGGCTGGCTTCTGCGGGAGGCTTGATGTCTGGCTTACTCCGGCCTGTGCTCAAGCTGGCCTGCAAGTGGGTAGTGGTGCCTGGCATCTCACCAGTGCTCAAGTTGGCCTGCATGTGGCTTAAAGTGGAGAAGATGAGGAGGCCTGCCTTTGCTGCTTGAGTGCAGGCGACCAAGCAGCGCGCAGCTCACATGCATTAGACTACCTGTGTCGTAGCCAGTGCCTTGTCAGATCTAAAAATTTCCTAGATACCACAAGGACATCAGATCCTTTAGGGACAGGGCAACACGTTAGTTTTAGGAAGGACATCTGGAACAAAGCAGGGTGCTGCGATAGCTGTCTCGTCCAGTAGACAATACTTGATCAACAAGCGCACCTTGCTTGGTGCTGTGCAGGGGCACGGAGCGAAATGCCGTTTGCCGCCTGCACCATGCAACAGTTTCTTAAATATTGTGCATGACTCCATTATATATTGGGCTTCCATCCAACTCAAGACTCTGAATCACCTGCTGGCTCTGTGTTGTGAGCAGTGTTCAGCTCACCATCACGCATCGCTTGCGCTGTACGCAGGGGCACGGAACGAAACACCATGTCTGCTGCCTGCATCATGCTGGAGCACCTGCTGGCCCCATTTTCCTCATTCCTGCATGTGAAGGACATCATGGCGGCAGCACGGCTCTGCCTCAACGCCCTGATCTCCATGCTCCCATCCATGGGTGAGCAAGAACTAAAGTGTATGCTGCTCATGCTTCTGTGTAGCATGTACTACCTTTATTCTGGCTGCCAATGCGCCAAGGCTGCCAAGCCTCGTTGTGCGAGCTTGAAATGCAACCATGCCAAACACAACCCTGCAAACAGCATTTTTGCCACAAAGACCTGGCTCTTCCAGACAAATATGAGACCATCCTGCATACTTTTTGTTTTTGAAGGGGTGTTTTTGAAGAGGTGTAGGATGGGTGCGGGAGCACCCAGAGATGGTCATTGGGGGGCGGGGGCTGCAGGAACATGCGGGATGGTGGGAAATACATGTTTCCTAACAGTTGGAGTGTACGAGGGAGCGAGCCCCAGGGCCCCTGAGGGCTGTCAATTACTGGGTCTGCATGCACAGCTTCAAGCCCCCTCATCCCATTACTCAAGAGCAGCGGAACGAGGAGCAGAAAGCAGCTAGGGACAAGTTTTTGCAGCGGCAACAGCAAAGCAAAGCAAGCAAAGCATGCTTGCGCAAGGGAGCAATGGAAGAGGGGGTCAAATAACAGCATTGCGAGTCCAAAATTCTTCTGCTATGCACATCTGGAGACACATAGGAAGGCAGATGCACTCATCCTTCCTGATGCAGCCTTTGCATACAACTCTTGATTTCCATGGATGTGAATAGACATTTTCCCCTTTTTCTGCACACGGACAGCTTTCAAGTCAGAAGGCTTAGGGGAGCTGGCTCCCTTGGGGCACTAGTGCGGGATACAGAACAAAACCATGGAGAGGGGTATAATTATGCGGCATTGTGAAAGTCACTGGCGGGGATCGGCATCTGCCTATAGCGCTATATTGCACTATAGAAGACCCTCATATAGCGCTTAATGCTGATCTGTAGAAGCGGCACTGAAGAATAGCGCTTTATAACATGATGCTATATAATGCTATGTAGCGCTGGAAAGTGTGACGTATAGCGCTATACGCCAATCCCTTGTCATTATTGTTTTTTGTTGGGGGGGGCCGGGTGATCAAGTTTCAGTACCTGCAAGCACCCATCTGCCTGTGTGTTCACGCGTCTGTCTGCACAGGCCCCCTGGAGCGCCATGTGGCCGGTGTGTTTGCGCCCTTGCAGCAGGCTGTCGAACTGCTGGGCATCTCCATCGACCCAGACCTGCAGCGCCAGGCGTTCAGCGCCTGTGTGAGAGGGGCGGTGGCTGCGGACGACTGGCACATGCGCCATGCAGCAGTTCAAGCGCTGGGCAGGATGTCACTAGCGGTGCAGGTGAGGGGTATGTGTGTGATCATGCGTGCGCGCGCGCACGTGTGTGTGTGTATTTATGTGTGTGTGTGTGTGCGCGCGCGCATGTGCGTGTGTCCGTGTGCGTGTGTGTGTGTTTGGGTACAGAACAGGGGCTGTGGCTGTGAACAACTGTCGCGTGCGCTGTGCTGCAGTACAAGAGCTGGGCAGGTTTGCGCTGGCGACGCAGGTGAGGCACATGTGTGTGTGTGTTGTTGAAAGTATGAGTGCAACTCTTGTGCGGACGTGTAACACAAACGTTGCACAGCAGTGCAGTTATGGATGCAGGTGCATGGACGGAGGAAAAGGTTGGGTGTACGCTAGTGGGCGAGGAGTTGAGTGATGGAGGGTGTGACGGTAAGCGCGCTGGTGTGAGTGAGGGTGTGAGTGTGTGGGTTGGTGGGTTGGTGAGTGGTGCAGAGCATTTGCAGGAGGGCTCTGACATTGATAAGGGGAGTTATTAATGACATTGATCAGGGCTCTGGGGAGGGTGTATGGTGGCTGCATATCAGTAAGTGCATCTTGCCCCTTAATACCTTTTAATCTCTCAGAAAAAGGCATAATATAAAGTGCATCTTTACCCAAAACTCAGATGACGTGTACAATGAGTGCTGATGCGAGGATGGATAGGTGTGACTCACCATCAAGTGCCAGCAATGTCGCAGCTGGCAAACCAGATACACCTCACTCAAATCCCTGCTCAGCTGCTTTCCTCTTGAAAGGACGACCTCCTAAGCAGGTACAGCTATGTAAGCCTTCCCTTTCCTTGAAAGAATGGAAAAGGCTTGCCTGCATCCTTGTGTGGTGCCGCACTGTTTCCTTGCAGCCGCAAAAGGGTTCTCCAGATAGCAAATCCCAGATTTGAGGACATGCTCTGAAGCCGCGCCCTTGTACACAGCTGGATGCTTCCTTCAATGGGTTTCATGATGGCATGATGGCATGATGGACAGCGCTTTAGATGGCCTCCTGGCTTTTCACTGGCCTGCACAATGCGGACCTCAATCAAAGCAAAAGTGAGCCCACAGGTCTTTGTTGCTCAGAGGTGTTTGTCGCTCCATTCCCAGCCTTTCAGGTCTTTGATAGCACTTTCTGGCTTACAAAGCACCAAGGCCAACACGCCCCTGGCATAACCTAAGCCAAGCCTCTCAGCGATCTTGATCTGGCAAAAAGCACCAAGGCAAACACGCCCCTGGAATAACCAGGCCTCTTACCGATCTTGTAATACAAAGCACCGAGGTTAACGCATCCCTGGAATAGCCAGACCTCTCAGCAAGCTTGGTCCACATTCTACCCACAAGCCTCCTGTTGGGGGATCTGCAGTTTTAGTGGATATGCTCGATGCACGCATTTGCACTCATCCATGCATTTGCGCTCCACGGCTGCAGGTGCCAGACCCACTGCTAGCCTCCTGCGTAGAGCAGGGCCTGCAAGAGTACCCGCGCAGCTGCCCGCAGCCCTTGGTCATCACGCCCGCAGTGGCACAGATGTGCAGGATGAAGGCCGAGGCTGCGCAGGTGGGTGGTGATATGGGCACACCCGAGAACCATCATGCCAGCCGTGGTAAAGATGTGTAGAATAAAGGCACAAGCTGCGCATGTAGGTGGTGGTACAGGCACACCCAAGTACCATCATGCCAGCTGTGGCACAGTCGTGCAAAATGAAGGCAGAGGAAGCGCAAGTCGGTGGTGATCTGGACACACCTGGGCATCATCATGCCCGCACTGGCGCAGATGTGCAAAATGAAGGCAGAGGCTGCGCAGGTGGATGGTGATATGGACCACACCTGGGCATCATCATGCCCGCACTGGCGCAGATGTGCAAAATGAAGGCAGAGGCTGCGCAGGTGGATGGTGATATGGACACAGCCGAGTGTTGTCACGCCAGCTGTCGCACAAATGCGATCCGTAAAGGCAAATGCTGTGCAAGTGGGTGCTGCAATAGAAAAGTGCAAATGGCCAGGCCTGATGGGGGCAACCCGCCAGCACTGCCTCCCCTCTTTTTCAGTTGTGACTCTGGACAAAAAGGGTGCTTTTGTTTGCCTATAAAACTGAACGTCTCTAGGCAAAGCTGTGTATTGTCTTGGCTTGTATGGCTGGTGTGCTCAGCTGACACGCTTTCTGCTCCTCTCCCCCCGTTCACAGGCAGAAGCTCGCTGTCCTCCCTCAACATTGTGAGCTACATGCTCCAAGCCTCCTGTCTGACATTCTCCCTCCACTGCTTCTTCTGTTTGGGGGACTTCGCAGGCGCTTCAGCCGAGCTACCCCATAGGCGCTTACAGCTGTGACCCTTCTCTTACCTTTTCTTTCCTTGCAAGCGCCTGGGGCTGCCGGCCACAACCATGGGGGCTGTGTCTACAGAGCCACTTGGCTGCCTTTTCCCACTTGCTGCTTCTCCTTTTTTTGGGAGGCTTCAAGGTGCTCAGGGCTGCCCGCCATGACTGCGCAGGCTGCGCACTTGCCACACTTTTCCACTGGCTGCTTATTGTCTTTTAGGTGGGATTGGCAGGTGCTCAGGGCTGCCCGCCATGACTGCGCAGGCTGCGCACTTGCCACACTTGCCACACTTATCCACTGGCTGCTTATTGTCTTTTAGGTGGGATTGGCAGGTGCTCAGGGCTGCCCGCCAGGACTGCGCAGGTTGCACACTTGAAATACTTTTCCACTGGCTTCTTATTGTCTTTTAGGTGGGACTGGCAGGTGCTCAGGGCTGCCCGCCAGGACTACGCAAATTGCGCACGTGCCACACTTGAAATACTTTTCCACTGGCTGCTTTTGTTTTTTGGGTGGGGCTGGCAGGTGCTTGGGGCCGCCCGGCACGACCGCGTGGGCTGCGTGCGCCAAGCTGCCATCGCATCTCTGGAGGCTCTGGCTGGCCTGCCCGAGAGCAGCGAGAGTGCCGGCAGTAAAGACTGTGATGTGACCCCCAAGGATCAGAGCTGCCGTGACCAACATAAGGTCAGCAGGGGGCAGAACTCCCCACGTTGTGGTGCAAGTCTTGCAGCCCCACTGCCTGTTGCTGCTGCCACTCCTGCTGCCTTTGCATCTCACCTCAAACAGCAGCAGCAACACCTGCAGCGGAAGCAGCAGCAGCGGCTGCTGCTGCAGGAGGAGCAGCAGCGGGGTGCGGCGCTGGAGCAGGAGCTGCAGCAGCAGGAGGAGGTGCGGGAGCAGCGGCAGCAGCTGCTTCTGCTGCAGCAGGAGCGCCTGGCGCGGCGGCAGCAGGAGCGGCAGCAGCAAGCAGAGCGGCAGCAGCAGCAGGTGCAGTTGCAGCAGCAGCAGCAGGTTGCACAGAAGCGTGCAGAGCAGCAGCAGCGGGAGCGGCAGCAGCAGGAGCGAGCGTGGGAGATGCTGCAGGCAGAGCTGAAGCAGCAGCAGCTGCAGATTGCGCAGCAGCGTGCAGAACAGCAGCAGCAGCGGGAGCGGGAGCAGCAGGAGCAAACATGGGAGCTGCAGGCGGCACGCACACAGCAGCTGCTGAAGGCCTTCCACCAGCAGTCCACCCTCCTCAGCGCCACTGCCTTGCATGACGACTCGAGCGAGGAGTTGCACAGGGAAGGAACCCCGCAGGGCGGGGGTTGTGCGAGGACGACAGCGGGGAGCTTCACGCTTGCCTTGGGTGAGGACTGGAGTGGGCAGTCCCAAGCACCTGCTCTGCGTTTAGGTGTAGGAGCCTTGCCAGGAACAACAAGCACCGCACCGCAGTTTCCAGCCACAGAGGTGCGCGCAGGCGCCTCTGGCCATCCACTGCAGGCGCACACAGGCATCTCAAGCCATCTACAGCAGGCGCGAGGGGCTGCTCCTCAGGACCCAATTGCATCCTCCGCCTGCTTCCCTTTTGAGCCCATGCATCCCGCCATGTCAGCCAGTCCAAAGGATGCGCTGCAGGGAGGCACAGACACCGCTGCCGATGCTACCCACGCATCATACACCATCACTACCGCTGGCAATGCCCCCCCCACATCACACACCACCACTGCCGCTGCCGACTCCTTCCTCACATCTCACACCATCACTGCCACCCAACCTTCCTCGGAGCCTGCCACCACCAGCTCGGATCCCCATCCATCCCTGCCTCAGGCAGCGCGCGTCTCTGGCACGCAAGTTCCGCCACCGCCAGTCGCGAGCACGCGTGAGGATGATGACCATGGAGGCATTGGAATCCAAGGCGGGGCGCTGCAAGAGCTCACCTTTGCATACCAGCCTGACGCACGCCATGCTCCAGCACCTGACCCACCCGCCAGTACCTTTCCCCACCCATTCACTGCCGGCCCTCGTGCGCACTCCGCCCTGCCCTCTCGAGCCGCTGCACCGCTTTTGCCTCCCTCCCCGGCTGTACCTGTAGCTGCCCCCTCTGGCAGCTCTGTCAAACCTGCCCCACAGCCCAGCGCAATTCACACTCAAGCGCTTGGGCACCCCTGCACTCGCAATGATGGGCTGGATCTGGGGCCCGATTGTGCACATGAGATCAGTGCTCGTCGTGCCTGCAGTGCCCCCAGGGCTAGACCCAGCAGGCAGGCAGCTGCAGGTGATCCAGGCAGTGCCCTGGTCCTGGCTTCCATTGGTAGCCCCCTACCTTCTCCGCGCTCTGCCAGTATAATCAGTGGTACTCGAGACCCCAGCCCATTGAGCCCAAGGGCTGCAGCACAGGTGGCGGAGCTGGCCAGCCGACCGCGCTGGAATGCGCACCGAGTGAGTGCTTGCAGCTGCTGGCCCTTGCGCGTGTGTGCTTGTGGGAGTGCATGTGTTGTGCCATGCAAGATGAGCCCGACTCGCGGAAGTGTGGCATGCTTAGCTCTGTGTTTGTGCTCAGAGTGCACATGTGCGTGCTGCCGTGCTGCATGACTCTCTGACTGCGCACGCTGCACGGCAGCCTATCAGCAGCAATACAACTTTGTGCGTGTTGTGTGACAGGTGCTCTGCTTGCCTAGCTGCGTGCACACCTGCGCAGGTGAAGCACAACCCACAGGCCGCGCAATAGGCTTGGCAGATGGTGCTGCTGATGGCTGCCCTTGCCTGCAATGCTTGCCCGTGTGCACGCCTGCACAGGTGAAGCACAACCCACAAGCCGCGCAACAGGCCTGGCAGATGGAGCTGCTAATGGGTGGAGGAGGAGGAGAAGGAGGGGGAGGGTTGCGTGCCTGGACTGCAGGCATGGGGGGGGAGCATGGCAGTAACTGCACAGCGCACGCAGTCGCCAAGCACGCACACCTGCCGATGCGCGCAAGGAAGGCAGGGGCTGGGCGAGTAAGTCTTGTGGTTGAATATGAGCATGCAAGTGTCAGAAGGCAAAAAGCCATTTTTTTGTTTGTTTGGATTGCAAATTGGTGGGCAAGGACTGAAGAAGTGCACGGCGTCTGAGGTGTAACTATTTAGCTTGTGCCAAGCATGCCGGAGCTAATAGGCAAGGTTGGATAGGGAGGGTTGAGCATCGCCAAAAGAGGCACTGAAGAGGGTCCAAGAGCCCCTTTTGAGCCTCTCCTGCTGGATGCCAAACCCTCTTTACTCTACCCTGCTTGTGAGAGAGGGTGAGGGGCAATGCATGCAATTATCTCAGTGCCTACATGCACACTGCAATGTGTGAAATGGTTCTCAGTGCCTACATGCACGCTGCAATGTGTGAGATGGTTCTCAGTGCCTACATGCACGCTGCAATGACTGCAATGACTGCAGTGCCTACATGCACACTGCAATGCATGCAATGATCTCATTGCCTACGTGCACACTGCGACGCATGCAATGATTCTCAGTGCCTACATACGCACGCTGCAATGTGGGTAATGGTTATCAGTGCCTACATGCACACTGCAATGTGGAAATGGTTCTTAGTGCCTACATGCACACTGCAATGCATGCAATGATCTCAGTGCCTACATGCACGCTGCAATGCGTGCCATAATCTCAAAACCTCGCTATTTTTGTGTGGCTGCAGGCAGCTCAGCCACGCGCGACGGCAGACCCCCCTCCTGCATCTGGCGCCTCCGTTTACGCTGCGCGCCGCGCAGAGTTGCAGCAGCAGCAGCGGGAGCGCCAGCAGCACGCGCGGCAGCAAAAGCGAGAGCTGGTCCAACGACAGCGGCATCAGGGCCATGTGTGCGCGCAGCTCAAGTCTGGGTGTTTGCCACAGCAGCAGGCGCAGAGGCAGCAGGAGGTCAAGGCAGTGCGGGCTTATTGGAGGGGCTCTGGAGGGGGTGGCGGTGCGGCAGCTGCGTACGCTGCGTGCCGGGAGCGCCACGACTACCTAGTGGCTGACCGCTCGCGCATCAGCCTCCACTGGGGACACTCGTGAGTGCCCTCAGCTTCTTCGTTTGTTTGTTTGTTTGTTTGTTTGCTGAAGGTACATGTCCTTTGTATTGATGGCCGACCGCATGCACATCAGTCTGCAATGGGGACACTTGTGAGTGCCTTGTGTTCTTTTTACATCTACTTTGTGTCTCAAGGCATCATATGTACATATATGTATATATTTTGTAAGTGTATATTATTACATACACATGATATTAAAAATGTGTGTAATACATTATTATTAATTTATGTATGGTGGCCAATTGCTGGCGCATCACCCTGCACTGGGGATACTTGCGAGTGCCTTTCCTTCTTGGTATCTGTCCTTTGTCTCCCATGCACCCATTGCGTGCCTCTGATGCAGATGTGCATATGCTGAATGCTGTGTGCGCATCATGTGCTGCAACTTGAGCACAGGTTGCTGTTTTGGGGGGCGAGCGGCTGCTGCGCAGATTGGTTGGGAAGTGTGTTGTTGCATGGTTGTGCTGGTGTGCACCCAAGTCCCTGCTGCGTATGGGCCCAAAGCCTGCCTGTAGCTGCCTCTGTTTTTTTGAGATGTGTCAGCGCAGCCTGTTGTGACAGCCGGTGTGACAAATGCCTGCTGGCAGATGGTCAGCAATATGCTTGCCAATTTGATTCTGACTGTGGCTAGGTGGGCAAGCATGCTTTGCTTGCCTCCGTGAGGAGTTTCAGCTTTGTTTGGTGCTCCATGTGCCTTGGCTTAATTCCAGCAGAGACTCTTGCACTGCAACACAAAGTAGCACTGCGCTTGAGTGCGGTGCACGGGTGCGATTGTTTTTGGACAGTGTAAACGAGGTTGAGGCACGCGCCAAATGTCCAAGCCAATGTACTTCACACCATCCTTCACAGAGTGTCCCCAAACATTCCAGATCACGGTTGCTTTCCGTCACCATAACCATAATTTTCGTTTTCTTTCATACAAGTGCGACCACTGTGATTTCCAGCTGCTGGAAATTTCAGTGCACTCACCCTGCCCGCAAAGGCCCCCGAATGAGCACATTGGGCCAACAATTCATCGACTTTTTCCAGAAGTTGAATATCAGCAAGATCTGCAACTTGAATGTTATTGAGATTTTTGCCGCTTCCATCATTCAAAAATGGCAACACGCTTGTCCTGCCCGCGAAGGCCCCGGTACGACCACATTGGGCCAACATTCCAGCGTTCTCATGACTGTGCCCACCCTGAGGACCTAGACTTTGGCATCCAGGTGCGCAATTTCCCAGAGTGCGCACAAAATATCCAGCCTGTGTCAAGTTATGCACAACTCGAGTGTGCACTTGAGTGATGCCCCCATCAGCCAGGCTTTTGCGGGCCAAATAAAATGCACGTTTAAGCACTGATCCCTGCTCTCATTCTCATCTATCTGTCAGGCATGGTCATTGACCATACCTGCTTTTTATCTCCACAACCCCTGCTCTCGTTTTCATCTTTGTACAAGGAATGGCTATTGATCCAATGTTGGACCCACAATTTTTGTGTGTCCGTGGCCTGGATTTGCACAAGAGCTTTCTACCATATTTTTGGCATTTGAAGGTTTGGCTTTGCCTTATTCTGGTGTCAACCACATGCACATTGATGAAGAGCCCTTTATGATTGTCACCCTTTTTATTGTAGCTCCAGTGCACAGAGTGATGCCGAACCAACCTGCGAGCTCAAAACACTACAGTCCTAGGGCACATATGATGGTTTTGGCAGACCGAGAGTGCTTTGGAAAGAAAGCCCATCACAAAGGCAAACGGACTCGAAAAGCTCAAGGCTCTTTCAAGGCTCTTCTGGGCCTCCCTGGATGTTGAGGCTCTTGGACTTATTTGCTCACCGCTGCAAATCCTTTGCGCATCTGCCTCATTAGCCTATGCTGCAAATCATATGCATCTATGCCTGTGCTTTAGCCTTGAGCCTGGTGCTGCCACACCTGCCTCGCAGGTGTTTGCCAAGCCACCACCAATGCAGCCTGTGGCAACGTACACAGGGTAAGTGACGTTTACATGCAAGGAAAGAAATTACAACTGCTATTGAACCTTTGCAAGGAGGCAAGGCCCCCTGTCAGCCAGCTCGCCAGTATCTCACCAAGAGGATCCCGGGCCTGGCCTTACCTGGACCTATAATAGAGTCAAGAGGACAGATCTGGTGGGGAGAGGTTGCCGGCTCTGCCTCTGAGCACTTGATTACAAGGATCTTGAGGGAAGCTGGAAAGAAGAGTATCCAAGAAAAGGGGGATTTGGGATGGCGGATCTGGATGTGCAAGCAAGGATGTTGAAGTTTAGCTACTGAGTGGAGCTGATCAAGGGAAGGATGCAAGAAATGAATGCGCAAGCGAGGGTCATGATGGCAGCCAGGAGGGCAGTGGTGCACAGTACACACACACACGTGCACAATTAGGTGGCAAGAGGAGGTGTAACTCATCGAAGCACTGGTGTAGTTGCTCTTCTCCATGCTCATCAGAATTCCGCTTCCTAAAATTTCCTCTGCATCTCCGATCTCACCTTTGACAGCCTTCTGAGACAGGGATGTTTGACCATGTTGCCTGCCTTCCCATTCAAGGAGCCCTCATCCCTCCTGCTCCCTTGAACTGTCCCTCATCAAGGATGTCAGGAGCTAGATGTCAGAAGCTAAGCTGCTTGGTTTGGTGTATCTCTGTGCTTGAAGTAAGGTGTGCACACCGTCGCTCTCGGCAGGTCAGCTCAATGGAAAGGACAATAGAGGGCAGTGAGGGGCGGCCTGCATGTGTGCGTGGTGCTTGCAGACATGAAGGAGCTCGTGCAAATGTGCATCTGCCACTATGAAACCCTCGCTATGTGCTCCTGCACAGCTGATTGCTGCGCAAACCTGTGGGCTTACCTCCCCCAAAGCCCTTCTTTCACCCCTGCTGTGCGTCCTGCTGCTGCTGCTGCTGCTGCTGCAGGCAACCCACAAGCATCAGCCTGAGCCCCATGGCTGAGGTCGGTGAGTCGGACCACGAAGGGTTGAAGGATGAAGTGAGCAGCGAGTCCAGGTGGGGACACTTGGGCGAGCCTGCCTCTGGCCCTGGCTGGAGCCCATCGCGCCCTCAGCCTGGTGTCAGCGCCACCGCGTCTGCGACCACTGCAGGAGGTCAGACTCTGAGGGCTTCTGGTCCCCACCAGAGTGAGCACATGGGCAGCCCAGGTCACCCACCATCTCCGCACCAGCAGCAGCACCACCACTATCGCCATGAACACAGTGGAGGGGCAGGCCCTTCACCGTACCTGCCACCCCTGCACGAGCTTCCCTTTGACCCCCCCTCAGTGCCTCATTCGCACCTCCCCTCGCCTCCGCACGGCATGCAGCAGACCGATTCTGCTAGGGCGCATGCTGCGTCGCCCGGGGGCCAAGAAGTGCACATCCACATCCACCCCCTGCTGACCTCCTCGCCACAAGACTCGCCCCCCCATGCGAAACATGCGCATCACCATCTCCATCCGCATCAGCATACAGGGGCCGTGCTGCACCAGCAGGCACCCCCCTTCTCCACCAACCAGCTGCACCGCCCACCCTCCCCTTTTCTGGCGGACAGCCCCACCAAGCACTCCCCCGCCCTGCATCCCCCACCCCACCATCACCCCTTCCCACACGCCACACACCCTCTCAGCACCGAGGCGCACGCTGCCACCAGTTCAGCCACGAGCCCCAACAGGAAACCTGCCATTGGCCACGCCAGCGCGTCGTGCCATCCCGCCCGCACCATTGACTTCCGCCCTCTTATTCCCACAGCTGTGCTGCAGCCCCCCATAGATGATCCCTGGAAGCAGCAGCAGCAGCAGCAGCATGGTGCAGATGCAGGCAGCAAAGGCGCACCTTTCACTAGCTACGTCCACCATCACCAGGCAGGGATGGACTCACAGCAACTACAGCAGCACGCAGGGATGGGTGCTCAGCAAGGGGGGTCTGCAGGGGCGCGGGGCCCCCGCAAGCAGTGGCAAGTCGCAGAGGAGCAGGGCAGCAGTAGGGCCACCACAGCCCTGCGTGACCGCTCCCTGTCAGGCTTGTCACCCACGGTGCGTGCATGTATGTGTGTGCGCACAAGCTCATGCGTCTATGCAAGTGCTGCCTCTGTGAGCATTGAATGTTAATTGTGTGTAACCTACAAGTATTACCGTATGCGCTGAGAGCGATGCCTGAAGGTTTGGGCCAACTTTGTTTGTCTGTTCATGCTGGCATGCAGGCATGAGTCAGCAAAGTGTCAGTACATCTGCACAATCACGTAACATGCCCATGAGCACATGCCTTCTGCATCCAACAGATCTGAGCTGCCGCTGTCCCAGCTAATCGTAACACAGATCAGGAAGGAGTAGTAGAGTCGTAAGTAGCGAAAGGATTCCGCTCAGCAATCTGATCTGGATGATCAACAGCAAATCATCTACAAATACTTTCCTTAGTAAATGGTCCTCACAGCCTCTCACGTCTCCGGCTGGGCTCGCTGTCGCTGTTGTTGCTATTGCTGCTGTTGCGTGACCAGGCGTAGGCTCTGGCTCTCTAACTCTCCTTAGCAACAGGCCTTTGCAGCCTCTCGTTCTTCGTCTTTCCCAAGTTGAGCTAATGAATCAACTCTTGCAAGCACGTCCTTGCCCCCATCTCTATCCTCCTCAGACCACCCAGTTCCCTGCACTGCTCCCCCTGCTTCCAAGACAGCGCTCACGCATGCCTCAATCACGTTCAGTTGATTGCTACACCCTTGCCCACACACCCCTCCACTCAACCACTGGAAAGTGGGTTTTACCCATATTTCAAAATGATGGGCTAAAAGTGGCCTACTCAAAATACATACCCAGAAGGCTGACAGGGGACCCGTGCTGCCAAGTTTGCTGGAGCCCAGTGAGCAAAGAAGGCACACGCGAATCACATTGCTACCTGCTGTTGCTGCTGCCACTGCAGAGCCCACTCAGCCCTGTTAAGGACCCTCAGGCTGCAAGCAGCCCCCCCATCGTCACTGGACGGCTACCCAGTCATCACGTGGTTCTGGGCGAGTGGGATGGTGCGCACGACCCTGTGCCGCACCCCATCCCCTTGGGCCCCCTCCCCAGCCCTCTGGCACCCCACTCGCTGCAGGACCTGCGCACGTCCGTTGGTGAGCTCAGCTCGTGCATGTCTGCTGGTTGCGAGTAAGGAGAGGGAAGGGAAAGGCTACATAGCTGTACCTGGCTATGAGGTCAGCTCAGATGAAGAGAAGTTGGTTTCGTTGAACCCCAGCCCAGGCACTGCTGGCCGACCCCACTTGCTGCAGGACCTCCCCACATCAGTGGTGGGGTCATTATCTTTCAGCCACGTACGCTGTGTGGTGGGAACCTCGGCTTTGAGACTTGCACGCTGCTTTGCTTTGCTTGCGTGTCCTGTGATCTGCTATCTCATCTGCAACCTGATGTGCCTCATGCGCTGATGGGTCCTGCATGGCCCAAGTGGGAAAGACCTCACCTTCTAAGCTTCTGCCATTTGTTGTTTACTCGCAAGCCATCCTGGCCTGCTTTGTGCATGTGAAATGCTTGGTCCCATGGTTAAGCTCTGGCACAAGACAGTTTTGCACAATTCGCTTGCTCTGGTGTCTTGAATTGACTTCTTGGTCGGGGGCGGGCGCAACACAGGCGCACCTTCCATGGAGCAGATAAATGCAATGGCATATCAACATACCTACAGGAAAATAAAGTCGGTTTACTCTTGCTGGCTAGATTATAAACACACACACATATACACACATGCATGCATGCGTGCTTCAGGTGGCTTGGTGCAGTCAACTAATAAAAATAGGTTTGCTTTTGTTGGCTTAACTAACTATAAACACACACATATGCATGCGTGCTGCAGGTGGCCTGGTGCAGTCCAACACCGATGCCCTGGCAGATCTGGAGGGCATGCTGCAGCGTCTCTCCCGCGTGCAGCTCCACCTACAACGCACTAGAGCAGCACACAGTCCCCTCCGTGCGTCTGCACCAGCATGTGCGTGAATGGGTTTGTCGGTGCGCGTGCACCCATGTTTGCATGAGGCTTGGGTTGCTTGCACTGGTGCATGCGCGTCTCTCTGGGGGCTTGGATGCCAGTCCATCGCGCGTCTTTGTTCTGGTCTTTTTGCTTCTTGGACCGAACATACACACACACGTATGCATGCTAGCTATCCTTCACGCATACTTCAATTTTGCACTGCTGCGATCACTGTGCCTTTTTTTCCTGCGTCACAGCAGCAGCAGCTGCTGTAGCCACCTCTTAAAGCTCATGATCCCTCCTCCATGACTGGGACCCTCATGCAGAGGATGTTGAAATCGTGAAACACGCAGAGCAGGATTATGGCGGTGTTCCATTTGTATGACCAGCCACTGTTTCCGCAGGTGCTTCATCAATGCTCGAATACTTTTGTTGGTTCAAGCCATGCGTCTGATACTGCAGCTGCGTCACTGACCCCCAAATGCTGCTGCTGGCGTGCATGCCATGCGTCTGGTACCATATTTGCATCATTGACCCCCAAATGCTGCTGCTGGTGTGCAAGCCATGCGTCTGGTACGATATTTGCATCAGGCCCCCAAATGCTGCTGTTGGTGCAAGCCATGTGTCTGGCACCACATACGTATCAGTTGCTGCTGGCATGTCATGCGTCATGCGTCTGGATTACATATGCATCGCTGACCCTCAAATGCTGCTCCTGGTGTGCATGTCATGCGTGTGCCACGCCAGGTAGTAAAGAGGGCAACAGCAGAAGTAGGTTGCAGGGGCCAGCAGCAGCAGCAGGAGCTGGCTTTGGTAGCCGCGCTGGCTTTGGTGCAGCAGACAGGGATGGGAGTGTACCAGGGTCTGCAGCAGCAGGCGCAGCCATGCTCGCAGAGTCAGCCCCTTCAATGGCGTCGTTGCGCCAGCTACGTGCGCGCATCACTTCTGTTTTAGGGCACAGCAATGAGGGGGGAAGCGGATTATTGGAGGGAGAGGCGCATGAAGAGCAGGGGTTGCTATCAAGCTGCATCTCGAGGCGGGGGCGCTATGACAGGTGCGTACGCGTGTGGGCGTTTGGATGTGTGTATGTGTATGCATGTGTGTGTGTAGCCGTGCCGCTTTGTTGATCAATTATACGCAGCCATCTCTTATTGACTGACATGTGCTTTTGTCAGGCTTGCATGCCAAGCATCTACACACACACGCATGCACACACACACACATATACATACATGCTGCATCATCCTTTGCGGGTGCGTGCAGCCCTGAGCGCGTGGACGACCGCGTGGGGCGGCGCCGCCCCACTGATGCATCGCCTGAGGTCCAGGCCAAGCTCGCGCTCCTGACCTCGCCCATTGCAGCACCCGCTGCAGCACCAGGGTCAGCCGGAGCAGCTGCTCTTGGTGTAAAGAGCACGGTCCCTGGAATACCAGCTGCACCAGCAACAGAAGCAGCTCTGAGCGCAAGGAGCCTAGTGCCTGACCAAGGCCACAGCCACACATCCAAGAGCCCTACGCGCAGCCACAGGTCAGGGGCATTGGGTTAGGCCAATTATTGGGTTAAAGGCCAAAACTATGCTGGTTGATTGGGTTGTGACGACCTGCAATGAAGGTGACCCACAGGGTTCGCGGGTAGGGTGTGCGTAGAGGGTCAGATCAGGCATGCTTGACCAGCAGCTTTGCCAGGCCAGCACAGTCAGTCGTTTTGACTTGAGGCTGTTTTCCCTGTAACCTCTGTGTCTTCAACAGCTTTGACAGACGCCGCTCTAGACCCCCAAAAACAAGCTTTGCAGTGTGTATTTGTGAGTTTGTTTGGGCGGGCTGCATGCCAGAAGCCTGGCAACATGTGATGGCGTACATGCTCATATGGTTTGCCTTTAGTAAATGGATGGAAGCCACTGCTGGAATGAGCAGATTGGTTTTCATTTCTTTCCTTTTCGTGGGGAGTCGATGAACACAGCGAAAATTGATGGTCCGTGGCTTGATGGCGTCACCGTCATCATTTTCACCATCACCACCATCATCATCACCACCATCATCGTCGTTCGTTATTTGTGTTCCATTGGAGATCAACCAACGCAGCACAACCTGCTGGTTAAGAGCCCGACAGCATCACCATAATTAATTATTTTTGATCCATGGGAGGTCATCCAGCACAGCGTCAACTGTCTTGTGGTTGATGGCTTGTTGGCATCACCGTCATCGCTATCATCATCATCATCATCATCATCATCATCAGTCATTCCTATTTATAGGGAGAAAATCACTGCAACGTCAACCTGTTGGTCAACGGCTTGATGTTACCATCCCCATCATCATCATCCCCATCATCATCATGTGCTTGATCAAAGCAGCCCGAGCCTTTCTTCGAGGCAGCTGCTCAAAGGCCATCAGGTTTTGTTCCTCCATGAGCTTGCTCCTTACCTGCCCCAGCTGGAAGTACATGGTGAGAGGTGTGTTGCACGATGGAAGATCGGACTGATGTTGCTCGACCGAGTCTTCAATGGTATGGTACTCGTAAATCACGACCTTGCGGGAACCTGGCATAATGCATGCAGCCTATTGGGATGGCTTAGACTTTTCTTTCTAATCACCTCCATCTTTTCAGGTACTGCAGCCCCAGCGGCACCAACCTGGGCAGCCAGACGCACACCAGCACCCACGCATCCTCTCTACACTTCCATTCCAAAGCGCTCAGCAGTAGCAGCATGGGCACACAAATCCGCAACCCCCCCTCTCACCCCTCTCCTCATCTCCCCGCTGGACTGCTGCCCTCCCACCCACCCCCAATGCACCAGCTCCAGCGCTCCTCGTCCCCACACAGCCCCTCCCCTGCCTTGGAGTCCATGCTTGCTAAGCTCGCCTCCCCCAGGCAACCACCCAGGCACGCCTCTCCTGAGCAACCACCCAGGCCAGCGGTTGCCGAGCTCGCCTCGTCCCGGCAACCAGCTGCGCTGCACACCCCAGCAGATGAGCGCCTGCATGGTACTGGCTGCTCGACGCAGCTGCAGCAGCAGCTGGGGACACAACAGCCGGCAGCCGGGGAGCATGACCTTGGACAGGCTCCGTTGCCAAGACTGGAGGGAGATACTGCAGATCGTCATCAGCATCAGCAGCAGTCAGGGGCTAACCCGGCAGCAGCAGGAGACCGTGATCTTAGACCGGCTCCGCTGCCAAGACTGGAGGGAGCGGCTGCAGATCATCATGAGCAGCAGCAGCAGCAGCAGCAGCAGCCGGGGACCAACTCGACTGCAGCAGGAGAGCATGGTGTAAGACCGGCTCTGATGCCAAGGCTAGAAGGAGCAGCTGCAGATCATGACCAGCAGCAGCAGCAGCAGCCGCCGCAGCAGCAGCAGCAGTGGGGGTCTCATGCATTCCAAACCTCGTCAGGAGCCATGCAGCATCTGCGAGATCAGCCGCTGGGCACGTCTGCCCAGGTACCCACACCAGGGGCCCTGCACCCTGGCTCAGAGGAGCACACACATCCTGCCCTGCCAGCAGCCCTGCCCACAGCCCCATGCTCAAGCTCACAACCTGAGCACCAGTCACCCCTCCTGAGCAGCCCAGCCCCCGGTCAGCAACAACTGGATGCAGGCCCAAGCTCCACGCTCCACCGACACCAGTTGAATGGAGGTCTCCCTCAACTAGACACAATGTGCCCCGGTACCCTCAGTGGAGGTGGCCAGCATGCAGAGGTGGCAGGGCCTCTTGGGCGGCAGCAGCAGCAGCAGCTCCCGTACCAGCCGCCGCCGCCACGCGCACACTACCTGCATGACAGGCCGGCGCCACAACACGGCCAGGCGCTGAAGAAGCAGAGGAGCGGGATCGAGGCATTTGCAGCCAGGTACTTTGGTCTGGGCGCTGCTGCTGGGGGAAGGTGCTTACATGTGCCCACTTATCCTAAGCCTAGACGCGCCTGTTGTACGTCCTAAGCCTAAACGCGCTTCAACTTTCTCATGAGCATGGCAAGATCTGTGTGACGAAGAGGATTTCATGGAGCTTGACAGGATGGGAATTGTGTGCACGGACTGTGAGACACAGTGCTTGAGTTGAAAGTGTAAATGCATAGCTTCGCTTATTTAAGTGGATGAATTGGAGCAAGCAATGTCACACACATAAGTACACAACCCACGTACGCACGCATACACACACACACTCACACACACACAAATACACACACATGCACACACACAGGACCCTGGCTGCGGATGATGACAGCGACACGAGCGGCGGCTCCCCGCCTGCACGCACCAGTAGCTGGCAAGCAGCAAAGCAGGAACATAGGGAAATCCAGCAGCAGCGGCAGAAGCAGCAGCAGCAGGGGCAGGGCCAGGAGGGGTTCAGCTCCCTCGCAGCAGCAGGTGTAGCAGGGGCAGCAGGTGTAGAAACAGGTGTGGCAGGAGCGGGGGCCACCCCTGCAGAAAGGGCAGCAGCAGCAGCTGCGAGGGCCAGGGCCCGTGTGGCCGAGGCGCGCTGTGCGGCAGCAGCGCGGGCTGCCCTGAGCAGCAAGGATGAAGACAGTGACACATCATCAAAGGAGGGGTCTAAAGAACAGTCAGGGAGGGGGCACCAAAGGCAGCAGACCCTTGTTAGGCCGCCCCTGGTGCGTAGAGGAGTGGCTGGAGGGGGTGGAGGTGGGGGAGCAGAAGGGGCGGAGCTGAGTGTGAGTGAAGCCGCAGCAAGGGCAGCAGCAGCAGCAATCAAGGCGCGGGCCGCAGCAGTGGCGCGCGCAGCGCTGGACGAAGAGGAAGACGGAAGTGATGGTGAAGACGGCAGCAGCACTGCCGGGATGGCAGCTGTGGATGCAGCTGTGCCCTGGGGTGGTGCAGGAGTTGTCAGGCTTGAAGCAGCTGCGGAACAAGGTCAGGGCAGAGCAGCGCCAGCACTCAGCAGTGCTCAGCAGGGCAGATCACCCAGCGTCCAGATCAGCCAGCTGGGACGAGGGCAGGGCAGAGCAGCGCCAACAGGTGCAGATGCAGCACCAGCAGCGGATGTGGATGCAGCAGACAAGGTGGCTGCTGTGAAGGCGAGGGCGGCGGCAGCAGCACGTGCAGCTATGGATGATGAGGATGACAGCGACCAGGATGCTGGAGGGGCAGGAGGAGGGGCAGCTGCATGGCCGTTGAAGGAGGGAGCAGAGAGGGTATGTGGGGCCACGCTGGGATGCAGTGCGATGAGTGGGGGTGATGCTGGTTCCTTCCTCCCTCTTCACCTCTTCATCTCCTCATGTTTCACAAGGTGTCTGGCAGCAGTGCAGGGTGTGCTGTGCTTGCACAGTCTTTTGATTGCAAGCCATGGCAGTTGCATAGAAGCAACCAAGAATGGCAAATGCTGTGTGGCCCTGATACTTACAGCTGACGGGCGCACTTGTGTTTGGCAACAGTTGAGTTTAGCCTTTGGGCCTGCCAGCCGCTCTAGAAGCAGGCTTCTGCAAAGGAATGCAAATCCCTGTGCGCAACATGATGCATGGACAAATCAGTAACACAACCAATGGCTGCGCCTATGCCTGCAGGATGGCAGCCGCACCCCAGAGAAGCCGCATGACAGCAAGCCCAAGGAGACCGCAGCTCCGGACACGCCTGATGCTGGCTCCTGGATTGCACGGATGAGGCAGCGCTACAATATCTAGATCCATCGTTATAAAAGATTTAGGTCCATCGCAACAGGAATAACATAAGTGGGAGGATAGGGCATTCCAAACGGATGAGGCAGCGCTACGCTCTCTAGACCCATCGCAACAGTAATGACAGACTTGGTCCTACTAGGATTTTAGGACATAGGGACTTTGCAAGCAGGAGAGGTGACCCCAAGCATGAAACAATTGTTTTCCCATTAACAGAAGCTCCAGCAGCTTTTTGCCCAGGGCTGAGGCGTGTTGCATGTTGTGCACATTGCACTGATACAATGAGGTTGCCAAGATGCATCACGTGAGTTGGGCTTGTGCCGTTTGGGTGCATGTGTTGTGCTGCATAGTGCGTTTAATCATTTTGTTACCCAGACAAATGCATGACTTACTTTATTACAGCTTTTGTGTGGCGCTGCAGCTTAGTGCAGGTTACGGCGTGATCCGAAAAGCAAAGGACAAACTTGCCTTTTTCTTTTCTTTGGTCTTCTCTGACAGGCAGCTTGAATTCAGAGTTCTCCATGCTACAGTAGCATTATACAAACAGACAGTTAGCCAGCTTGTTTAGCCTTGCCTAGGCCTAGGCTAGGGATGCCAGGGAGCTCTTTATCAGAATAGACCCACACACGTGTAAAAAGGAAAGATAAGAAAAGACCACGCCAGCCAGCAGCAAGTCCAGGAGCTCAGCTATGAAAAAGAAAAGCTTCTTGTTGTGTTGCGAGAGGAATTCAGATACAGCTTGGACACTAAGTGGTTGCCGCAAGGAAGGTTGTGCAAGAGAAAAATCACCAGGGAATTAGCTCAAAATATGTTCGCCTTGGAGCACATACCCCCTCATATTGACACATGAAAAGGACGTGGACATCTTGAATTTGTCTGCGTGAGCATTGTTTACGCACAGGAGAAATCCCACCCTCCCAAGACGCAGTTTCCACATTTAAAGTGTGATATTCAACCTAAGTTGGCTGACATTTTGCGTAACAATAATCCAGATGCAAGCACCTCGGCAGCCGGATAGGTTAGCACACATTGAGGTCAAAAGGCAGAGCAAAGAGTGCTTAGTATGTTGCCAAAAAGTGGCGGGGAGGTCATACACTCTGTACACCAATGTGGCCCCCTTTCCTTTATTGATGTGGGGAGTGTTTCACTGCCTACATAGTTTTTCTTTTCTGCCAAGAAAGAAAAGATACAGGAAAAACTACGTGGGCAGAATAGACTCTCCCTACACCAATTAAGGAAAAGGAGACGCATTGGCTCAAAAGGGCCGTGGGACCCCTCCAAGGGTTTACAAGGGTGGGACCCCTCCACCACAAAGCTACAAAACAGGAAATGCTGATGGGGATCTGGAGAGCTACTGGAAGCAGCTGGCTCCAGAACCTGACTGTGAGAAAAGCAGCGGCAGCATGCAGATCTTTGTAAGACATTAGTGGAAAAACTGTCACGCTATATACCCGCCAATCTGTTAGTTGTTTCTCGCGGGTTCACTCCCTCAACATCTCTGCATACACCACCAATCTGTGCCTCAATTCACGCTTCACAACTATGTGCCCTAAGAAACGCATGTGGCGCACTTGCAATTCAGTTGAAAATTCCTGGCCTTCCTTAACATACTCTGTGCCCCACACCTGGCTTGCATACATGGGACAATGGCACTCCACCAACCAACACACAGGCAAACTGGATCCTCTCACCAAAGAGGACTCAAACATCATGTGTATGATACGCTAGAGTATGATACACTAAACACAGCTGCTAGTAGCTTAAGAGAAAGGCAGAAACAGAATAACAGGGATCTGGAGGGTCGTCACTGACAACTTGCCAGCCTTGCTCCTGAGTGGTGGGACTCTCCTTCTCCCGCTCTCCACCGCCGCGCGCCCAGAAATTCCCCAACAAGAAGCCCCCTGAAAATGAAGATCGTGTCTGGTGTAAATAAAAGTCGTTAATCTCTGGATGTCATGGCAGCTCGATTGGACGCTACTAACAGTGACATAGCTTCTTACCTGGTTAGGCCCAAGTTGATGGGTGGTTTAATGGTGTACTGCCACACCAAATAAGAGCTGCGGGTTTTGAGCCTGATTAAAGTGCTGGCATGCTGGGTAGTTGCAGCTTCCAGTCACTGGCAGAGTGGGAAAGAAAGAAAAAGAAAAAGAAAAGTCTACGCAGGCCAAAGGCCGCGTGCATCAAGGGAAAGTCCCCTAACTGGAAAGCTAGAGGCCTCACCGGAAGAGTGGGAAAGGGCTTGTTTTCAGGGTAGACATCGATTTCAGCGAGGTGAATGTCTCTGTCTTGAGATGGGATCTCAGTAGGATCAAGCTGGACGAGTCGGCCTGGGATACATCTGTGTTAACCAAGCCTGCTTCCTAAGGGCTTTTGCAAAAAGATTTTGTGCTCATTCTGCCAACAACATTATGGCGTTTGATAGAGAAACTAGTGAGTGAAGTGACGCTTGAAAAACTGGCAGAGTCAGTCCTTCCTGACACAGATGAGGCATTGATATGCAGTGCCTGGGGCAACAACGGGATCTTCTTGCAGCAGACCATGCCATGTTAATGCATGCCATGCTGGAGATGATATGGCTTTGGCAGCCTAAAAGCATGCGGGGTGTGCTGTCTAATTGATGACAGTGATGACAGCCTGGGAGAGGGCATAATGGGTTAGTGTACCTTTTGAAGCGAACCGCATGTTTTTGGTTATAGAGGGTGCCTGTGCGATATTGTAAGATGGTGCGCTTCATGGGTGTGGATATACAGGACACGTTCCTAAAGGCACTGCTGATTTTCTTATTTACATGAGGTATTAAGCTCTGATAGTAAGAGTAGTAGCCTGTTTTCGGCTTGGCAGATCCAAGTTTGTGTTTTGTATGCATATGAGACTTGAGAGCATTTTGAAGATTGGGGAGGTAGGTGATTTTAGGATTGGGTGCAGGAGCTGTGGGTGTTTCCACAGCGTGTTCTCTTTTTGCCTCCTGGGCTAACCAGAAGATTTGTGAGAAAGTATTTCCGCTTGGGCCTGCGTTTGGGATCCCAATGTCTACCATGCTATTGTTGGATTTGTCCGCTTGATATTTTGCAATAGCATCTGTGCATTCATTACCGGCGATGCCAGCATGGGATTTCACTTTGTGGACATGTTGGTTTGTGAATTGCTAATGAGAGAAGATATGATTTTAAGAACACCCCCTTGAAAATGTTGTTTGTGCTTCTCAGGGTAAAGCTGTTTAAGTATTGTTTGTGCTTCTCAGGGTAAAGCTGTTTAAGTATTTGATGAAGAGAGGTAAGACTGTCTGAAGCAATGTGTGAGCAAGAGTGCGTGATGGCAGCAACAATTGCTGCTAATTCAGCTCGACATGTGGTGTTGGTAATTCCAGCATTGTTGGGCTCGACAAAACTCTTGCTGTCAGTGAGAGGGCAGTAGACGCCTGCTCCAATTTCTTGTTTGGCATTCTGGGCTTGATAACCACCATCAGTGTAGGCCCATGTCCTCCAGTCAGGGACTTTGAGCATGAGGGTTGGGCTAGACTGATTAGGTACAAGGAGTTCTTCCTGATAACTGATGTATAGATATATCCACATATATATAGGTTGGGTTTCTAGATGCCAGTGTTTGTTGTTTGTCACACACACAGGTAAGGGACAAGGAAGCTGAATACACTTTGACATGTGTACATTTCACCCAATTAAATCTCTGATTTAATTTATTAATTGTAACCAATTATTTGCAAACCATAACGTGCTGCATTGAAATGTTCTTAGCCCACGCACGCTGTCCACCAAGCAATGCACAACCATGCCTGCATCACACCAAGCAATGGCAATGATGATAGCAAACGCATGGGAAACAGCGAGGGGCCTGCTGAGAGAGTTCCCTGATAAAGATTGTTCATCACCTTGTGAAAACAGGTCAAACCTGTTTTCAAAAGCAAGTAACGAGCCTGCCAAATACCCTCTGCAGTGCGCGAGCAAATATGTACAACATCCCTGCATTGGGCACACCGATACGCCTCTCCACTACACGTCAAGGTCTTGCTGGTTCACGTATATGCGGCCAGCTTTTCAGGAATGAACAAGCCTAGGTTTCATTACTAGCAGGTAGTATCAGCAAATCCAGCATGACATTTCACCAAGATATTAGACTCTTTACTCTTTAAAGTAGTACTCAGGGATACAAGGGGAAAAAAGGGAAAACAGGCCTCAGTCAAGACGTTTGACTGCTAGCCTGTTCATAAATACACACGGGGTCATGAAGAAAAAAGAGGGTTACATCATGTCCAAGCATCGTTTACCAGGTATGTTCAAGGATTAGCCGAATTCGTGTCTGCATGCCTGAAATGCTGTGACTGAGCTCGATTTGACTGGTTTGGTTCCAGGCACGTTTTGCTTCAGCTAAGCTGCCCCCGCAGGCAGGTACAGCTATGTAACCCTTGCCTTCCTTCCTTCCCTGAAATGCTGTGACTGGCCGCCTCAGTGAGAAATAACATATTGTTCCCCAGATTGGACTGGTTCGATCACAGGCATCCTGTATGCTTCGGCTAACCTGAGGTTGCTCTTGTTCGTCTTAATTGACTCAGGGAGAATTTCCTCTGCTTATGTAAGAAAAGAAAAGCTATGCAGGCAGTGAAAATACTCCCTACATCAATTAAGGAAAAGAGGATACCTAGGGCCGAGGCACCGTGTATCCCCTTCACCAAACTGCAGACCAAGAGACCCGAGTTCGAGCACACATAAAAAAAAACCTTGGAAGAGCAAGAGACCCGAGTTCGAGCACACAAGGCTGCGCAGGCAAAAAAAAGCAACATGGGTCCCTAATAGGAGGTATGGGGGAGTGTATGGGGGTCCTCAAGGGCCGTCCATACCCCGTGCCATGTTTGGGAGAGACTACAGAGGGTACTTTACTGCTGAAGAGCTTCAAGCAAGGCAATGCAACTGATACCTTATGTTGACACGTGCACTCACCAGGCTGTATCGGCAGTTGCCCTTCTTGAAGAATTGCAATGCATCTATAACAGTGGATGCTGAGAACTGAATTGCAAAGCAGAACATGAACACATAAATCATGGCCTCTCGGGTCTTTTTTCAGAGCGATGCTGTTCTCAAACTTTCTGTGCTTCTTGTGGAAACACATAAGTGTATTTTCCTGGCACTTCAGCCTTTTGGAGTTTTTTGTGCATGACTTAGCATGCTTGTTTCATTTAGAATGACAGTGCGTGTGACTTTTACAGTTGACACTTCTGAACTCAGCTCAAGGCTTTCAGTTTACATTTACACAAGTTTAGTTTGGCTTACAGGCACCTTTTGCTTCAGCTAAGCTGCCCCTGGCAGGTACAGCTATGTAACCCTATCCTATCCTATCCTTCACCAAGAGAAACATACGAATTAAGTCAACCTGTGCTTATGTAGTTTTCCATTTCTTTTCTTTGCTTTTCTGCCCTTGTAAGCATGTAAAGCTGCGTAACCTTTCCTTTTCAAAAGAAGTTCTCTCATACTTCAACTGAGCTGCCCTCGAAGGCATGTTCGGTTATGTTATCCTTTCCGTTCCTTTTCTTTCCTTTTACCACTTGCTTTTGGAGTGTTTCTTTCCTTCTTGTTTCCCATTGTAACCTAACAAGTACAAGCTGTGCCTTGAAGCAAAAATTCAACTTTTACAAGTTGCTGAAGTCAGTGCTGTCTGTGACACCTCTGGAATGACTCCCAGGTTTGGTGTCCTTTCAGTCGAGTTGAATGCCTTAAACATTACGAAGAGAGCTTGCAGTGGTAACTCTCCTTCCTGCACGTTGAAAGGTGACTCCAGTCCTACTATAGGACTGTAGTACAATGAATAGTCAAAAAAAGGAAGGCATCAGCACGCTTGATACTGGAGCAGGTGATTCATTACATCAAAAAAATGTGATACTTGAGTGATTGCACGCTCTTCTTCATGTCCCTTTTATTCTCTGCTTAAACACCAAACTCATCCTGGGTCCCGCAGACCCAGTCGGGTTGGATGCCTTCTCTACTATTACACTGTGCTGGAACCTGCAGATTGCAAGGAAGAGGGTCTTGTGAGGCACTCGGAGCGCACGGACGTGAGATAGGGTCTTGTAAGGCACTCAGGGCGCACAGGGCCTGGAGGCAATCAGAGCATGTAGAGTTTTGAAAGGCATTCATAGTGCATAGACATTAAAAAGGGCCTCACAGACACTCAGAGGGCATTGGGTCTGGTAGGGCAATCAGAGAGCTCAGGGTCTTGTAGGGCATTCAAAGAGCATAGGGTTTTGAAAGGCATTCAGAGCGCGTAGGCGTTACATGCACATTGTAGAGTCACCAGGCAAGCTGATGAGAACCTAGGGACGCAAAAGACTGGTGTTCAAGGTATGCTGTAAGGCATGAAAACGTTTAATACATGCTTGAGGGCGAAAGTTTGGGGTGGCTAGGGCAATTTGGGGCCCAAGAGGAGAGGGGAAACCCAGCAGAAACAACATCCCGGGTTCTTAAGTCGTGAAAAGGAAATTGAAAGCAAAAATAGGAAGGTAAAGGAAACTCTCCCTACATCAATCCAGGAAAAGGAGACACATGGGCCCAAAGGAGCCATTAGTCCCCTCTATCACAAAGCTAAGGAACAGAAAGGGTTAGTAGGGATCTGGAGGTTTACTGGAAGCACCCGGCTCCAGAACCTGACTATGAAAAAAATTGTCGTTGTCGATTACACACCCAGTGGTAACGAGTTTGTGGGCATCCTTATAAAATGGGCCAAAGCGTGAATTCCTTCAAATGAAAAGAACAAAAATACAGCACAGTAACGCAAATGCGTAAGCACCATTAGCCCCCTTGCCTTGAGAGCATTTCCTGGTTTCCTGACAGTGGCGTCACTTAAGTGAGGGGAGAGTGATCACACTTCATCCTCATAGTCAACATTCACATTTGGGAAAGCATGACTGCTTAAAGGGTTGGGAGTGATCCCCCTTAACCTTATTTTCCTCTTCACTGCTGGGAATACCAACATTCCATTACTTATGTCAACCAAATCATGCATTGCTAGGAATGCCTAATTCCTGAAAAAAAACACAGGAGACTATGGGCTGGATCGGAGGACCCTACCCAGCAGGCAGCGGAAGCATGATGGCTTAATTGAGGAATGCAGTTACCTGGGGACTAGGGCTGAATCAGACTGCCATGTTCGCAAATGGTCATAAATGCAACTTGTGCTTGTGTTATATGGTCGAGCCAAATACCACAGGACCACACATTGAAAGAGCCCGTGCCTTACGATATGTTGGCAGAGGAAAAGGATGATCTAATGAAGGGGCCAGTAAGTAAACAGGCAAAAATTTTGAAGCCAGTAAACGAATCCGCACAGGAATCATTAAGACAAAAAGGGCACAAGCTCCATTTTGCAACGCATTCACATTGCTTCAACCACAAATTAGCTCCCCAAGTTTGGGCGAAAGCACGGGAAAAAGACGCACGAATATGTGAACTCAGTGTCATGAGAGTGGGCGCCTCACCTGTCTTGGCAGTCGCCAAACATTGTCACCACATCCCCATTGCGTACAGGGAATTGCGTGCGCTCCTGCATGATGGACATGATTCATGTCACAAGATGGAAGCATTCCATGAAGCATTCCTCTGCATGCTTTGAATCGCAGCAAGCGGCTGAGCACACAAGAAAACAGCCCATAAGCGTTTGAGTTGCGCGCGATTACCCAAGGACAGCATTGATATATATATGCTAAAATTTACGGTAGGTTTTAAAATGGGCCCCACAGAGGAATTCTGCTGTTGTAATGAACAAACCATCTCTGACTTTTTTTAATTCCACTGTTTTGAGTCAACTGCCGAGCCAACCTTCAGGAGCGTTTCCCAACCGGGTGGAAACACCCAGGAGGGTATAGCGAAGTCAAAGCAGAGCGCAGGAGTCTCATGCTTCCACCCAAGCTGATCCTTCTTGGAAAATGCTTCGTCCTTTGCAGGCTATTGAGCCAGTGTGTTGTAATAGTCTGCCATGCTCAAACCAAACACATCACCTCAAAAATTGACCTATCCCAGATCCACAAATCGTGGTTGACAAAAGAGCTCTTGCCCTGCAACCATTTTCAGCTCAGCCAGCAGCTTGCACCACATTTTGCAAAGGCAAGTATGGACCCAGATAACGTGCGTCACCTTTTAAGCCATGGACTCACTTTGATCACAGCGGCAGTACAGAGGCTCACCTTGAATTGGTTGGTGGGCACGATTGCACAGTACGGACTCACCTCAAATGAACCAAATGCACCTGTATGCAAGCTGTTTAGCTCACCTCACCTTCACTCATAGTATGGGCTTACCTCAAAATTGTTGGTGGACCTGAAGGCAAAGCGCCTGTGGATGCAGGAGGAGATGAAGAGGGTATGATGAAGATGAAGAGGGTAGATGGAGGGTAGATGAAGAGGGTAGAGGAGGGTAGATGAGGAGGGTATGATGAAGAGGGTACAGTGAATGAGGAGGCATTAACATTGACAGTGCCCGTAAAAACAAAGCTGTGCTCCAACAAGAGGCATTCATTCAACAGATGTGGACCACACATGCTTGCTTCTTGCTTCCACTTTCCTGGGCCTTGTCATGGAGTATGCTAGCAAACACATAGAATGCCTCCGAGGGCCAACACAGTCTCTACAGGTTCTTAGATTGTGCTTCTCCTTGAAAGACTGTGCTTCTCCTTGAAAGCGTGCTTTCTCTGAAACCGCCCTCCCCTTCAGGAAGACAAACATTGGCCCTTGCAGTCCTTCCATGAAAATTGATTGAGACAATGTCATGTCATTTCCTTCAACAGGAAAAGACAGGTCCATTGGTGACGCTTACAGCAATTGTGATGCTCACACACCTGGATGCTCCAATTGAGACGACAGCAGTGGACGGGGTCCAGCAGTCGTACAAGGGGTCCGCATGAAATCGCATGCCAACCCTGAAAAAGTTTGCAAAATTATTGCGTTTGTACAATTCATTTGAAAATATCAACTGTCAAAATTCAGTAGCACCTTTTGCAAAA